>RDPX01000131.1:1403337-1429218 GCA_003991215.1 Morbakka virulenta | reverse complement strand
AAATCCAAAGATGGAACGATTTTGATGGATAGGAATGACATACTAAAGAGGTGGACTGAATATATAGAAGAACTATACGCTGATGTCAGGGGGCCTGCACCTTTCGTAGAGATAAATGATGATTGTCCAGAAATTTTATGTGATGAGGTACGAAATGCAATGCGCAAGATGAAGAAAGGAAAAGCAGCAGGTCCGGATGATTTACCTATTGAACTTGTTTTAGCTTTGGAAGAGATAGGAATTGAAGAAGTGACAAAGTTGATCAATCTCATTTATAACACAGGAGAAATTCCAGATGATACGAAGAAATAGATTTTTATTGCATTACCAAAAAATCCGGGAACAACGAACTGCGAGGAACACAGGACTATAAGCCTGATGAGTCATATAACTAAGCTTCTTCTGCGTGTATTGATTTTTAGGTCAGAAACTAAAATACGTCCAGAGATTTCTGAAACCCAGTTTGGATTTGTGAGAGGAAAAGGCACGGTGAACGCAATTTTTACTCTAAACATGCTCATGGAAAGATCAGTGGAGATGCAAAGAGATTTGTATTTTTGTTTCATTGATTATTCAAAGGCGTTCGATAAAGTGAGACACGAACACTTATTCCAAATACTATCAGGCCTTAATATAGATAGTAAAGGTTTAAGAATTCTTCAAAACTTGTACTGGGAACAAACAGCAGCAATTAGAGTCGAAAATGAAGTTAGTGACTATAACACAATAAAGAGAGGAGTAAGATAGGGCTGTGTCTTCTCGCCGAACCTGTTTAACCTATACAGCGAAATGATACTGAGAAATATAATGGGACTAGAAGGGATAAAGTTGGGTGGAAGAAACATAAATAACCTAAGGTACGCCGATGACACGGTTTTATTAGCTGATTCAGAAGAAAAACTGCAAGCGCTTCTTAACACGGTACAGAACAAAAGTGAAGAAATGGGATTACAATTAAATGCAAAGAAAACAGAATGCATGGTCGTTTCCAAAAAGTTCGTAATACCAAGGTGCGATATTTTTTTGTGATGGAGTGAAAATAAAACAAGTTAATTCATTCAAATATCCTGGATACACCATAACATCTAACGCAAAAAGTGACAGCGAAATAAAAAAGAGAATAGCAATGGTAAAGGATACTTGTAGCAAAATGAAAACAATTTTTACAAATAGGAACATTACGATTGCTACCAAACTGAACGTTCTTCAGGCATACGTGTGGTCAGTGCTCTTATATGGATGCGAAAGCTGGACTTTGAGTTCCCAGATGGAAAATAGACTGAAAGCGGCTGAGATGTGGTTTCTTCGAAGAATGCTAAAAGTTCCATGGACGGCAAAAATTACAAACGTAGACGTCATGGCGATGGCAGGATACCAAAGGACTTTATTGAAGACTATCAGGAAGAGACAAATGAAGTTTTTGGGTCATACANAACTACATCCTCACGCTTGCCATGAAATTGTGACATGACAACCAGGGTATAAGAGAGAGAGAGAGAGAGAGAGAGAGAGAGAGAGAGAGAGAGAGAGAGAGAGAGAGAGAGAGAAAGAGAAGGAGAAAGAGAAAGAGAAGGTGAGCAGAGATCTGTGGCATCAATTTTTGGAAGCTCAGTAAATATTGGTACAGGTATTTCTTCACTATGGGCAACTGGTCGAATAGCTGAAGGGATACTGGGGTTCTGCAACTATTGCTTGTTTTTCTTATTGAAACCTTTTACATTGACAAGGCAGAAATAGCAGTCATATAAATGATTGCTTGGTTCTCTCCAAACCATAGGCACTTTAAACTTGGGTTTTGCATTCTTTCCTTGAGACCATGATCTCAAGGTTTCAACACAGGTTTTGCACACTTTGTGGGGAGTCCATTGCTTGTCTTGGTCTCCAAGTGGTACTTTGAAGTAAGCCAAATACACACTCTAAACAAAGTCAGTAATGTTGCGTTTCCGATTCTTCAAAGTAAAGCTCCCACAGATGTAGGAAATATATTTGGATCACTTGAACACTGTCATCTGTGAGATGTGGAGGCCATTGTTAGGTCAGTAACACATCCTGCAGACAAGAAAAAACTTGTTAGCTACCTGAGTTGTTCCTTGAATTTCTACTCAACCTCCCACACCTTAGGCATTGTTTCACAAAAAACCCAACAGAAAAATAACAATAAATAACTAAATTTAGTGATAAAATAAAAAACAACAACACTACCTTCAAACGAGTGTTGTGTAAGTTGAAATCTGTTTGTTTACTTTCGTATTATAAGAAATGTTTATGTTATGCATGTTCTAAGAAAACAAAAATTTTCTTCAGTTTATTGAGAGACTAAATGAAAAGTAAATTTACCACAATGAAACATAGAATTTAGCCTTTTTTTGCTAAACTATTTCATAGGATAGTTTTTTCTTCAAAATTCATTAAAAAACTTAAATATGTTTAGCGCAAAATCTTGATGTGATGGAGAAAAT
This sequence comes from Morbakka virulenta, assembly GCA_003991215.1. Taxonomy (NCBI): domain Eukaryota; kingdom Metazoa; phylum Cnidaria; class Cubozoa; order Carybdeida; family Carukiidae; genus Morbakka; species Morbakka virulenta. Next base: position 1,426,759 of record RDPX01000131.1, on the reverse strand, counting down.
CTAAGATCAGATTGGAATTCAGCACCCTCAAATTAGTCTAAAACTGTTCTTAAATACCATGCCAGAGAAAAAAATTTTTTTCTTGTTTACCGGGGTAATAAATATAAATCCGCTCCGGTCCAGACTACAATACTCTTTAATAATGTTGTTTTCTGCCGTTCCCTATCTCTCTGCCCTACTATCTTTCCTGTGAGAAATAAACTCACCAAACCTTCCTCCCTCATGCAATGGCAAAAAACCTCCAGTTGCTTTTTCCTCACCACATTTAAAATAACTCTTTGCCTACCTGCTGCCTCTGAAACTGCTATGTTAGTGGTGTGAAATGTCCATGGGGCTCTCATCATTCGCCTGAGGAACTACATCTCTGTTGCTTGCAAACGATCTTCCACTTCCTTGGATATTGTCCTGCTCTTATAGCCATATTTCAACGTAGCTAGAACACAATAGTCTAGAATTCGGAGTCTTGTTTTTCAAGGTGATCATGTGACATAAAAGGTTGCTCATTCTTACGAAAGTTTTCTTTGCAATTGATATCCTCCTCTTTATCACTTTGTCGCTTCTCCTATCCTATGTTATCAAGCTTCCAAGATAATTAAATCCTTCCACCTGTTTCAGAGTGTCACCGTGGATGTTGGTGTTGGAGTCGGGTACTTCTTTCTTCTTTGTAACTTCATGGCACTTCTTACTTTTAGTCACAACTTTATTTACTATTTCAGGAAGGTCAGATTCTGATGTTCCAATAAGAACAGTATTATCTGCATGCCGCAAGATGTTAATTCTTGTGCCACCGATCTGGTAATTCTTCCTGGTAATTCTTCCAGTTCCCTCAGGATCCATTCACTATATAAGGTGAACAGGTCTGGCGAAAGAGCAGAACCTTGCCCCACACCTTTCTTGATTTCAACAAATTTACTCACACCTTTTCCAACTCTGATTGCTGCCATCTGGTTCAATATAGGTTTCGCATGATTCTCAGATCTTTTCCGTCGATGTTAGTTTCACTTAAGACGCTCATCAATGCCTCATGCTTCACGGTATCAAAGGCCTTGGTATAATCAATAAAACACAGGTCTTGCTTCGTTTCAGTAGCCCTCTCAGATAGCATCCTCAGCATGAAAATTGCATTCCTGGTACCACGGTCTTCAAGAAAACCACACTGCAACTTTGGTATTTCTGGTTTGATTTTATTCCTTGCTCTCTTCATCAGAACCTTCAACACGATCTTCACTACGTGGCTCATTAACCTTATTGACCTGTGCAACTGACATAGTACTGCTCCAGGTTTTTTCGGAAGAGCTATGAAGATGGACTTGATCACTTCTGGAGGTATTTCACCGGATTTATAAATCCCATTCAGCACTTCTGTTAACTTTACTATCCCAAACTCATCCAAGCACTTGATCGTTTCTACGCTTATCTCATGATGTCCAATTGCTTTGTTGCTCTTCATACTGTGTACAACAGAATACACTTCTGATTGCAGAATGCCAGTTGCATCAATTTGCCGGTTGATAGTTGGCAAATACCCCCTGTCATCCTCGAACAATTCAGTAATGTTCTCAGTCCGCCTCTCAATGATTTAGAACTCTCTGAAGACATCTCCATTTTTCAACTTAATGCACCCAGCTGAGGTACGTCCCCTCTTTCCACCCATGCTCTTGATACACCTGTGCATTTCTTTTGGGTTTATATGGCTCTGTTTCTCTATCTCATCACATTTGCTGTTTAGCCATGTTTCCTTTGCACCAAGACACTTTTTCTTGACTTTCTTATTAGGTTTCCTCCTCTCTTCGATCAAATCTAGAATGTCTTTTGTCATCCAGCTAGGTTTATTTTGTTTCGTCTTTGGTGGTATCACTTCTCATGCTGCTCCTGCAACCACTTTCTGAAAAACCTGCCATTTGGTCTTGTTCTCATCCCCTTCATCCTCCAGCAATTCATAGCAGTTGCTCACTTCAAGTGTGTACAGGTCTTTGATTTTTTTGTCTTCTGTAAGTGTTGCATAGTCAGGTTTTTTAGGTCCCTCCTTCTTCTGTATTTTCTTACGTTGCATGTGAAGTGCACTAAGAACTGGTACATGGTCGCTGTTGAAGTTTGCTCCTGGAGAAGTCTTTGTGTCTTTCACTGCATTTGTGAACCTGTTTTTGATCGTGATGAAGTCAATTTGATTCCTGTCGTTGTCTCCTGGACTTTTTCATGTGTATCTCTTTCTGGGTGGTTGCATAAACCATGTATTTGCAATTATAAGATCTTGTTCATTGCACCACCTAATCCAACGATCTCCTCTTTCATTCCTCACCGCTAGTCCATGTGGTCGTACAATATCTCCAACTCTTTCATCTCCAACCTTTACGTTCAAATCTCCTATGACCAATGTGATCTCAGCTGATTTGCACTGTTTCATAGCCCTTTCCAGGTCTTCATAAAATGCAACAATGTCGTTGTCATCAGTGTTTGCAGTTGGTGTATTGGATTAAATTATAGCTAGATTGAACGGTTTTGCAGCCAATACTCCCCAGTGCTCAATCAGACTCCAAGATGTGACTTTGTCTTGCAAAAATTGCCACTCCTCTCTCATGAGTTGTACCTCCTGAGAAGATCACAGGGCACTTTCCTGATGTAAACAATCCACTATCAGCCCATCTTGCCTCACTTATACCAAGAATATAAATTTTGAGCCTATCCATTTCTTTCACGATGTTACCCAATTTGCCAGCCTGGTACAAAGTTTGCACATTCCACGTACGTACTTTCAAAGACACCTTTTTAAGGTTCGTATTTCTCTTTTGTGTGGAAGCGTGGTGACGGTCGGATACCACCCACTGCAGATTTGAATTTCTACCGAGCGAAAGCCTGCCTTTCATGAAAGCATTCTCATTCACGCTGTTTTTGACCTGACGTTTCCTTGATATTTTCAACGTATAACTAGGCTAATAGTGTAGTGGTTCGCCATTGCCTTCTCCAGGGTGGGACACGGGTGACCACCATTTTCCTTCTCCACTGTTCTTCCGCCAGAAGACGGCCGTTGACAGATGGAGGTCATAACTCATCCGCCTTCACTACCGATGCTTGCTGCTGACGCCAGCTTGCTAGTTCCGCCGTTGGTGATCACCATGACCCTGGCCAGGGGGGCTTGGGGTATTTAGTCTTGCCCAAGGAACTGCTCCAGTCTATGGAGTCAGACGTAGTTATTGGATGGCCGCTGTTGGCTCTCTTGAGTTGGCGCCCTTATTTTGTTTTTAGTTCCACCTGGCTGTCCAGCCAGCCAGCCAGCCAGCCAGCCAGCCACCCCACCAGTACTTAAAGGATTCTGGTGGGTCTGCGGGTTTAGTCGTTCACAACCCGACCCTGAACAAAGTTGTATTGGATACAGGCTACCAGTAGCAGGACACCCCCCCCCCCCAATCTGTCTCCAGTCAGACGAGGAGACCTGACCTGACAAATGTATATATAGTAGATTCCAAATGTAGAAGACACTGCAGATTTGAAGTCAGTAATATCTTTTGGAAGAAGCCTGTATGTGGATGACATTTAAAGCTGCTTAAGTAATGCTTTTAGTGTATTGACGTGATTCCAAAATTCTCTTGGATGGTTGTGGTATTAAACTTAAAATTTAGATAATAACTAGCAGGTTCTGGTCATATTCGAGGTTCGTATTTTGATATGCAGTGTCAGAAACTGTATCATCAGGTAAAGTGTATGTTTGTTTTTTGAGTAATGGTTACAAAACATGTACAGAAAAGATAACATTAAAGTAACCTTTTCTGTTAGTGGCATTATAAATAACCGTTTAATCACTATTTAATTTTAGGCTGTTAACTGTCAGTGTTGGTTTTACTGTACATGACCACTACCACATAAAATGACAACTATTTAGAATCTATATAAATGTATAATAAAATATATAAAAATATATATTTTATTTATTTCATAAACATATTTATATTTCATTTTTAATTATTCAGTGATATTTGAGTTAAAACAGTCATGTCACTTTGTTTAGTTTAGCCGCATCACAAAGATATTTCATTGCAGCACCCGCCTATCTCGAATTGAAGAAGCATTTTCAGGCCATGTCAACTATTACTTCAAGCCACAAACCGTTAAGTTAAAAGCATTTGGTTATGCATTAATCTCTTTTGATAGCAATATTGACTCTGACAAGAAATAATTTATTGGTTTTAATGTATGGAAGACTAAGCGCCCTCTTTTTGCTAACTGAAATCTTGGATACCTCTGCCTTCCCCCCTCATTTTACTTATATTAACTCTGTTTATGTATGTGTGATAAGCATGGAGCTATGCAAAGATTTCCAGACTTTTTCAACCTGTGCAATGAAATAGGAAATAAGAGATACCAATATTCGTGTGCCATGGCGTATCACGTACCTTACTCAACAGGGAATGCCTTGGAGATAATGTAAAGAACTGAAGCCACCACTTTTTCTTTAACCAAATTCTTTCGTCGTAAAACACCACCAGGCAATCCGAAACATATATCTGGATATTTGTTGATTTTTTTTGTGTCTTATAATCTCTTAACCTCTTACAAAACGTTGCCCACGTGGCTCTCCCCTGGACAACTGTTAACGTAAGTGGTTCAAAGCACTGTTTTTGGTGGGTTATCTTAATTTTACGAGCCCCAGATTTTTGTACAGTCCTTGCACCATTCATTCCCTTCTTGTTACTAAGAACCACACTGCGTCCTTGAGCCAAGAGTATATGGAAGTTTAGAGTTGTTTCTTTGCAATGGCTGCCATGTTTCTGAACTCTAAACTCTTTTCCCACTTTTGACTTATTTGTCAACGTTAGGAGATTTTCAGATAGGTATGCATTCAAATGTATGTAATTCTTCTACTAGTTTGACACGGATTGCCACTTTGACTTAACTCTAGATAAAATTCGTGAACCACCATTTCCCTTATCAGCTTAGTGAACAATAGCCTCCTATTTGCTGATATAGAAAATTATTTTTTTCTTCTTTCTAAGCAAAGCGAAAAGCCACTTTAGTTGAGAGGTTAACTTTTTCTTATTTGATTTCTTACTTTTTGTTCTTATTAGTTGTTTTTTCCATCCCTCTCCAAATTCTATTTCCGAAAATATGTACAAGCCGGGTAGTATGCGACTTATAATTTGGAAATGAATAAGACACAATACTTCCAGAGACATGGTTGAAGGCCGAACTGGGAATCTCTTGGATGGTAAGCTGTCAATTTAATAACTCGGTCACTACTTCTGGCATAATTATCAAACGTTCCATCGTAGAAGGGTACAGGAAGGTAGGAGTCAAAAATCCGGCTTATAACAGTAAGCGAGTTGACGACAATTATGCACTAAACCACTTGACGTATTTGCAGCAGAGATGCAGTACAGGCATATTCTTTTCAAAGAAATACTTAAAACCAAGACAGCTTGTAAATGTCATTATACATAGTATTATCGATGTCAACAGATCCGGTAAACTGAAGAGCGCTTTAGTTTGCCGGGAAGAAGAGAGGGAATTTTTATGAGTTCTTTTAATCTTAAAATATGATTGAAATTTAGCATATGAATGGGCAGTCAAATAGTTGTAGTGGTTGTGGTATCAACTAATCCGTGCAAGAATTATAGTAAATAACTGATGGAAAATACAGGTTGATATTATCAGTTTCTATTCGCAGGAGACGTCCTCTGGATACCTGTAGTATTAACAGAAAAGATTTTAACCATTAAGACTCGTTTTTAATAGTCAGCAGTTTTTTCTTTCAATTATTTCGGTTGCAGAGGTGAAGCAATGTGAAAGTTTTGAAATAGACCGTAGTAATTTGGCATGAACAGATTTTTTAGAATGGCGACGTAGTGCTTTGCAAATGTCATTGATGGGAATGATTGGTGAATGTTTGAATGTTAAGGGTTGTAAAGAGAGCTTTCTGCCAATAGTTTTTTTCTGCGTTTTTGTTTTCCGCGTACAGTTTATGGACCAGATTTACAATCAAAAGCTTAAATACTCCATGCAAATACAAGCAAGAAATAAACCATTTTGAAAATAAACGACCCTATCTACTGTTAGTACAGTGTTTTCCGCCGTATATTATTATAACCCATAAAAGGAAACTGAATATCAGTATTTCATTATAAATCGATATAACAGGACCACATTGATAGCAGTTTTAACATTATAAGTAAAATACTGTGTTTACATGTATATTTTGCATATATGTATTGTATCCTGTATAAATATTAATTTGATAATAATAATAATAACAAAATTTTACTTATACATAAGCTAAAACTTCTGTTCAATCTTGTAACTTTTATTGTATTTCGTGAGAAGTTTTAATCAAAAGAGGTTATTTTTCTTGCTTTTTAGCCATTTTTTGCTTTCAAGTATCGTGAAGAGTTTAAATTGAATGGCTGGGAAGTATATAACCCAGTTAAGGAATTTGAACGCCAGGTAAGTAACCGCACGGAAGTACTTTATCAGATCTTGAGAAGATGTGTGGTTTAATTTTAATTAGAAATGCGAAAAAGACTGAGTTTCCATCTATGTTTTTCGAAAACATAAATAGAAACTAAAAATCGATTTCGCAGTAAAATTCACTATAAAATGAATTGTTAACAAAGACGGTAAAGATATTAAATACCCTCAATAACAAACAATGAAGCTTCAAACTGCTCTTCTAATTTAGAAGATTTCTTCGGCGGACTTATGCAACCGAAAATTTTGCACGTCTCGTGATGCTATGTCAATTTTCAAACAATTGTTGTTGTTTTTGAATTCTGGATGCGTATCATTTAATAGTATTCACCGTGAATTTTTCTTGCTTCTTCTTGTCGCTAAATAGATATTGGAGTAAGAAGCTACTATAGAAAGGGCTAAATGCTCACTATATTTTCGGATTTAGTTAAAAAGTACATTTAGAAAATGTTTTGACCTATTTCATCTAAAATGCTAGGGTTTTGACCTTTAGTTCTTTCGGTTGACTTCACATCGTTTTCTTGCTAGACAATTGACTTTTTGCTGCCTCATGGAAAATTATTTTGATTTTTCCCTAGAAGTAGGCTGACATTTAGTCACCAACTGGCCGTTTTTTTATGTACTTACATACACTGCCACTAATGGGGAGTAGTTGGTGTAACATGCACATTAATGTCAATTGTCTTCCCTTAAGGGCCGTTAATTTCCAGGTGCCATTACTTGTCAGCTTTGCACAACGACACAATGAGCAACCTTTTTTTTATTAACAGTGGCAAAATTGAAAAATGTTTTGAAAACAGTACTTTGAAACTGCCAATGCCCTGGCCATTTTTTCGACATTGTTATTGCTACTGCTGATATTTGTTACTTTTTTGTTTTCTGGTCATGTATCGATGCTGTACTTGAAATTGTGGCCTTGGAGCATTGTCAGTTAGACTACAGAAGGTACTTAGGTGTTTTTGTAATATTCAGAAACACTTTTCACGACACAGAAAGATATTATTAAGATAAATCAGGTAAAAATATATGTTGTAGTAAACTGGGTTCTAACCATTGCTTGTGGTTTTTAAGGCCACATGCTATACTGCCGGAGCTATCGTAGCTACATTTTTAAGCCACTCAATTAAGCCATCTCTTTACCAGATCCCTTTTGTTAGATATCTCATCAAGATCTAAAAAAACAAAAAACAAAAAACGATGACACAAAGGTCACAAATTTAACTCAATAATTTCAAATTCTCCCCTTCTATGATATGTATTATCATGGTCTAGTTATGTCTATTACTAGTATTTTTGAATAAGTAGACAGGGCTAAGAATGGTCGGTACAGGCCAGAGCCACCATATAGATGGATATATATATATATAGATAGATAGACAGATTGATTGATAAATAGATAGATAGATAGATAGATAGATAGATAGATAGATAGATAGATAGGTAGATAGATAGGTGGATGGATGGATGGATGGATGGATGGATCCATTGGCCTCTAGATGTGGTGCATACGGAAATGACAGGGTATTTTAATTATTTGTAACTGGTATTTTTACAGGGAATACCCCCAGATGCCTGGAAATTGACATATATTAACAAGGATTACAGTTTGTGTGATTCATATCCAGATGCTGTAAGTGATTTGTTTAATGATCCAATTTTTACAAAACATTTTTTTTAAATGTGTATTTATTCCTTACAGAGTAAATCATCATTTCAATATTGTATTTTATTGTATTATGTTACGTTATATTAATTATATTATATTATATTATATTATATTATATTATATTATATTATATTATATTATATTATATTATATTATATTATATTATATTATATTATATTATATTATATTATATTATATTATATTATATACACATATTGTGCATATGTGTATTATGCATGATATAATTTTCTTTGATGCCTTACGTTTGGATTTTAAAAATTTTCAGATTAATAATAAAGCCGTGTTTCGAGAGAATGTTTTTGATTTTTAGAATAGATTGCTTCAAAATTCAGGCATATCTCGCTTAATAATTTTTTTTTTTTCTTTTGTTGATTGCGTTTTCTTTGTTTTTAGTCAAACAGTTAAGTGGACTATACATTGCGCCAACACCGACTTTACTTATCTTTAATGATTATACATGGTAACTTTCTAATATCTTGATAATTTTCCATGACATTGTAACCAAACGGATTTCCTGGAATGGTCCCGAAAAACTGAAATTTCACTAAGTGGAACAATTTACAGGAAGCCTCAAACAAATGATTTTGAAGTGGTTTTACACAAAGTTTTTGTTGAGACCACAATAATGTAGATAGTCATAAGATAATATCTTCTGATGTCGCCTGGGTATNTATTATATTTTATTATATTATATTATATTATATTATATTATATTATATTATATTATATTATATTATATTATATTATATTATATTATATTATATTATATTATATTATATTATATTATATTATATACACATATTATGCATATGTGTATTATGCATGATATAATTTTCTTTGATGCCTTACGTTTGGATTTTAAAAATTTTCAGATTGATAATAAAGCCGTGTTTCGAGAGAATGTTTTTGATTTTTAGAATAGATTGCTTCAAAATTCAGGCATATCTCGCTTAATAATTTTATTTTTTTTATTTTCTTTTGTTGATTGCGTTTTCTTTGTTTTTAGTCAAACAGTTAAGTGGACTATACATTGCGCCAACACCGACTTTACTTATCTTTAATGATTATGCATGGTAACTTTCTAATATCTTGATAATTTTCCATGACATTGTAACCAAACGGATTTCCTGGAATGGTCCCGAAAAACTGAAATTTCACTAAGTGGAACAATTTACAGGAAGCCTCAAACAAATGATTTTGAAGTCGTTTTACACAAAGTTTTTGTTGAGACCACAATAATGTAGATAGTCATAAGATAATATCTTCTGATGTCGCCTGGGTATAGAAATTGAGATTGGAAACACCATATGTTGGCCAATGCTTGTGTTACATAGCTTTTGTTTAACTTATTTTTTTGGGAATAAACTTCACTAAAGCCCGAGTTTATTGTGAAGATGTAAAGTTACAAATTCCCTGCATAATACATATGACTGAGAGAAAGCTTTTAATTCAGTTCTTGTAGTGTTTATAGTGAAGAAAAAGTATTCGCTTTGGGTTTTTTACTGTACTGTTTTTCATTACTTTTAATTTGTGTGTTAATTTTACCTTTTTAATATTGTCATGAATATTTTTATTAATTTTGATACCAGCTGTGTTCTCAAAGATCCTGGTTCAGTTCGCCGCTCTTCTAATACACGTGAGCAACGATTTTTTAAAATTAGATAATATGTGTACAAAGATATCAGTTTGGTATTTTTATTGTTTAATTACTTTTCTAGCTTATCATACCAGCATCCGTTCAAGAAGAAGATATTAGAAAAATTGCAAGTTTTAGAAGCCGTGCAAGGATACCGGTAATACATTTCTAGTTATTATTACTAGTGGGCTGGTAGCGGTTGCTGATTGGAAGTTTGATATTTAGTTTATTGGCTAAAACTCTTGCTTTTGATTGTCTCGTAATTCATTTTGTCTTTACATTTGATTCATACCGTAAAGTATACCATCAGTATTTTGTATTATATTAGTATTATATTTAAAGTAAACTGAAAATACTTCGATCAAGATAACGGTCAACGTAATCAGTTATCCTAATCAATTAATCAGCTTCACAAACGATTTGAATTTTTTTCAGAAAATTTAAATATCCAGCTTGAATTTGAAATCCATAACCCTGAAATTGGCATGGACGTAATAAACTAAGCAAAACTGAAATATTTTGTGATAGTTGTTTGTCAATGCCTTTTTGTGTACATCACATCTCTCCCATATATTTTGGTCATTAATTTTATTATGAAAAATTTTGTCGTTCAACATCTCGGTAAAACAAAAGGATAACAAAACTATAACCTTGATCTTGTCCAAATGGATGGGATTTACTGACGACTGTGGCCTTCGACTGGTTAGTTTAAATAATTGCCAGATGAATATTTTTGAAAGGATGGATTAATTTCTTTTGAAAATTTTGGTATTCTAAGCCGCTTGTACCTCTTCGGACATGAAGGCTATGCCTGCTAAGTTTGTTGCGGATTGTTGGTGTGATAAAGTGTTTCTGACATCAATAAAACTCACCATTAAAGAGAGAGACTTTGGGTGTAGTAACACAGGACGTACCAACAGCAGTTACCAGAATACTAAATGCTTTGTAGGCTCTTAAGCGCATTTATATGTAAATCCCCAATTCTTAGCAGAGATAAGTAGTTTTTAAATATAGTTAGAATCGTTAGCATTGCTTCGTGGCCTCCTCCCTTCCTCTCCTCCCCTCCTTCTTTCCTCTCCTCCCCTCCTTCCTTCCTCTCCTCCCCTCCTTCCTTCCTCTCCCCTCCTTCCTTCCTCTCCTCCCCTCCTTCCCATTTTCCTCCCCATGTGCTTGTATCCTTCCCTCTTTCTTTCTTTTTTCTTTCTCTATCCGTCCTTTTCACACTAGTAACTGGACTTTTTTTTCAATATTTGTTCTTTATTTTGAATATAAATGTTTTTTNTTCGGACATGAAGGCTATGCCTGCTAAGTTTGTTGCGGATTGTTGGTGTGATAAAGTGTTTCTGACATCAATAAAACTCACCATTAAAGAGAGAGACTTTGGGTGTAGTAACACAGGACGTACCAACAGCAGTTACCAGAATACCAAATGCTTTGTAGGCTCTTAAGCGCATTTATATGTAAATCCCCAATTCTTAGCAGAGATAAGTAGTTTTTAAATATAGTTAGAATCGTTAGCATTGCTTCGTGGCCTCCTCCCTTCCTCTCCTCCCCTCCTTCCTTCCTCTCCTCCCCTCCTTCCTTCCTCTCCTCCCCTCCTTCCTTCCTCTCCTCCCCTCCTTCCCATTTTCCTCCCCATGTGCTAGTATCCTGCCCTCTTCCTTTCTTTTTTCTTTCTCTATCCGTCGCTTTCACACTAGTAACTGGACATTTTTTTCAATAGTAGTTATTTATTATGAAGATAAATGTTTTTTGACCCTGATTTTCTTAGTTGTATAATCTAGTTCTGGAGAGTGAAAATATCTCAAAGTAGCAGTGAAAATACCACGAAGTTAGCAACATTAGGTTGTTTTTGCACTATTTTAAGGGGAAACATTAAGAGATTGATAAAGGAGATGTTGAATTTGTTTTGTTAAAGTGCCTTACTTTTTATTGGCATAAGACTTTTAGAAGGTGAAACTGAACACGGATGGTTGCATGGTTTTTTGAATTAGGAAGGCAGCAGTTGGTGAAAGAAAGACTTTTAAAATATTAGTATTTAATGTAATGGAAAAAGCTTTTTTTTTCTTGCTTAAGGTTTTGTCATGGCTGCATCCAATAAACCAAGCAGCTATAACACGTTGTAGTCAACCAAATGTCGGTGTAGGCGGAATGAAGAGAAATAAGGAGGATGAAAAATACATTCAGGTGAATAATCTTTGAAAGTTGTACCCCAGTAACAATGCTTACAGACACGTCATAAAGTTTTGTTCATAAAAGTATTTTTTATCTTTTTTTCTGAGGGTATGGGGCGACATGAGAGGGCTACTTGCGAAATTCATTTGAACTTACACCACAAAATCTTTAATAGAGTATTTAAATACTTTGCACCCAAATTTTCAGATGCGATATCAGCCAGTACTAACAGACCGACGATAATACCATATTTTCCCAGGTTGTCTGTATTTCGTTGTTAGTAACAACCCTTGCTTTTTTTCATATATAGGAGGATTCAATGCCTGGTACTGTTTCAGGGCCTCTTGGATTTTATTTTTTCTCCAATTCGTCAGTTTTATGTACTTAACAATTCTCTTGAAGTTTTTCCGTAGGTGTGACGTCGCAAATCCATTTACCATTTACTCCATCTCCCCTTCCCCGCATTTTTGTTAGGTTGTGCTGAAGTCAACTAAACTTTGCTTTGTCATTTTTGAATATTCTTCCTCCGTTAAACTTAATCTTTTTTTCACAATTACAGACTCCTCATCTAGGAGTCTTATGGTGCCTAACGCTCCGTTTTTTATTTTACCTGACCTTTCTTTTCAGTTTAAGGTTCAGCATTGTCATATTTAGCTGTTGATAACCTGCTTTGTCATCTTTCCCTTTTTATTAAATCCATACCACATTAATTGTTAACTGATTTTGTTCCTATTCGTTATGATTTGCGTTTAGTACTCAGTGTCTTTCTCCTCCTCGTAAATGCCTTCTTTCCCGTGTATATTCTTCTTTATACATTGTTATTGTACCTCCCATTTTCACTTATGAGCACCCCTTGTAGGAAATCAGACTGAACCCTTAAATTATCCTGTCATTTACTCTTTGCTTACAGGTTAGTTCGTAGTTTGTCTTCCTTACAACTATTACGCCCATCTATTCCACATTAATGTTCAGACTTTTCTCGTCACTCCACTTCTTCACGACTTTCAAAATCCTCTGTGTTTTTAACTGCGGTTTTGCAATCAGCACTGTCTTCATCATATCTTTTGTTGTTTGCATTTCTTCCTCCAATCATAAACCCTTCTAATTCAGGTCCAGAGATAAGCACACCCCTTTTGACTCCGCTTTCTCTATTTGATAATCAGCCAGGTAGTAGTAGACACTGCTAACTAAGCATAAAGACGCAGACATGAACGTATCTGCAGTTAACCTATGAACACTTAGTTACAATATCTTAGACACTAAGATAATTGTGTGCAGACACTTGGGACATACCTTTTGACCAGCAACACTGGAAATAGGGAGAGTTATGTGGAAATTCCTAAGCCTTGAAGTCCTGGGGGTAAAACTGTTAGGAAGTACATCCCTGTGTACCTTTGGTGTGTCAAATATGAAATTATGCAAAAACGCAGAAGTACCTTGTGGATTCCATTGGACAAGAAAAACGGAACCGCCAAACCAAACTGCAAAACACATACAAAAACCGTATATAGAGAAAAGGCTCTGTGAGGGAAAATCTCAGTGTGAGGGAAAAAAGTGACCAACAAAAACAGAAAAAGGCACCACAGTTTTTACTTGATGTAGCCTTAAATAAAAGAAACTCTTCAAGTTTCAGTAGTTGATCTTGGTACTGGATAGCGAAAGGAATATTGCGTTTGAAGGCGAATTAATTGCTACGTATTATAAACTCTGTACTACCGAGTATTATTTGTCATAAAATAGCAAGAACAGATTAGCAATTCTATTCAAATATATTAAACGATTCATTTTTTTTCTTAAACGAGTCTTATAACAATCCATGATCCATGTGGAGGCCAGTGCCGTATAAGTGTATTTACAGGAAACAAACTGAGGTTTGACACAAGAGTTGTATTGAAGAGTGACTGGAAGTGTTTTTACAATGATTCTTGGTGGCTATTTGTTTGAGCATTGTTTTTAGTGTAACAATTCTGCCTCCTGTACTATTTTCAGCAACGTTTTTCTCACAAGAATTACTTTATTTTTTATGCACCACTTGAAAGTTATCTATTTTAATTTTTTGTTAAAGTTACTACATAAATTCGTCGTTAAAAAGTATAATGGAAAATAAAGAAAAGTATGCTTTTTTCATAAACCAGTGCCGATGGCTTTGATTGCTGTCTACACTACCAGCTAATGTGCATTTTTTGCGAGATCCTTTTTGCTGCGTAATTTTCTACTTGTGTTAACTTACGTCTACGCGTCTAGGACTGAGCCTGCCAAAAAGTGACGATTTTTCTGTTTAAATGGAATCAAGTGGATAATTGGATATTAGAAAAGATTTGTTAAGTAGGTAGCCCCCTATAGCTCAGTTGGTAGAGAAGATGGACGATTTCCCTCTCAAATCTAAAGCATGTCCACTTGATGAAGCAAAACGTAAAGGAAAAGGCTGTATTTTTTTATTCCACCTCTATACTTTGAGAATTAAAACACCCTGGTAGTGTTGTCTTGCGTTCACTGCTACCGAAGACAGTTCAATCATTTTTTTAATTACAATTAACAACATATTCAGACAAGATATTCAGTGGCTAAGATTACAAATATGACTTTAAGCAAAAGTGAAATTATTCAAGAGTCTCTCAGAAAAGGAAAGTTGTATATTTAAGTGTTATAAAGCGCCGAAGTATGCAGAACAAGGAACTTAACGATATTAAGAGTTTTTTTAATCATCATCATTTTTCTGACCTTTGACGGAAGGCATTACGCCTTTACTGGTGAAACAAAATTATGAATTAGCTTTACCTGTTTTTGTTGTAGGATTTAAAAGTTTAGTTTATTTCATCATATTTTTTCAGCTGGCCGTGTGTAATATGTAGCGAACAAGATAAACTAGGGTTATAAATAAGAGTAAGGTGAGCTTGGATGTGCTGTAACCTTTCAAGGGACGTAACGGCTTATCTTATTTATGAATGTGAGGTGAGACCATCCAATGACTGAATGTTCTAGTTCATTGTTGTAGTCAAAAGTAGGGTGAAGTCATTTTTACAACCTTTTCTAAGAACCAACAGTGTATATGTTTTTGATTAGAGCATAATCTTAGAAGAGTAAGAAAAAATATGAGTTTTCTGGGTATTAATATTACAAGGTTCGAAAAGGATACCTGTTTCTGCTGGGGTTTTTTCTTTTGAACAATTAAGATACAAAAAACTGCATTTTTATCATAAAGTTCACTCGTTGCAATGCCAGAATCCAATTAAGTACCAAGAGCTACACCATGTTTTCAGGTATTGACCCGATCTCAATTCTACTTTTGTCCATGGTACAGAGAGACGTTACTATCATTATCGTTATCATCATCAAAATCACCATCTTCATCATAGTGGTTATCGTTATTTCTGCATTTTTACAATTCGATTATCTTGGGTTTTTTTCGCTTCAATATGCCTTTATTTTCATTATTTCACACTATTTTACAGTAGCTTGAACTACATAAATATTTCCTTCCGTGCTTTATTTTCAGCTGTACGGAATGGCTTAGACAGGGTTTCTCTTCCCGTCGATTATTCGTTTGTGTGTTAAAGTAAAACAGTTACTGGATTACTATTTGTTAAGACACATTGGATAACCAACATATGTTATATGTTGAATGTCACAAAAGCTTATGAAACGCGGTTTGAGTATCGTATAGAGTTTCTTGTTATTGATCTTAAAAAGTCAGCGTATATCATCTGATGGGTTACTGTCATTATTTTTTTGAGTGCTTGACGTGGATATTGCCTCCGTTTGACTATTCTAGAAGAAAACCCCATTTAAACTACTGTAGATGTTATGGGTTTTTTTTCTGTTGCACTCAATTTTGTAAGGTTGTACTTTGAACAGAATCTGTTTTCCAACACTTGCAACAAGAAAAAAGGATTGCCAGAAGTATAAACTTTTTTATCTGATGAAGAAGTTTGCAATGAATTTTGACTTGCATTGTGTACTTCCAATCTGATAATTTACTGCAACCCGAGAGCTTCCATTTGAAGTTACAGAAGCAAGAAAATAAAATTCCTGACTTTCGCTATTGTTTAGTGATAAAACAAAATCTTATTTTGTTGACCCCTTCCATGATGAAGTTACTTTAGTTTCGTTCGTAAATATTGTTATGATTTGAAGGGAGAAACAAGATGGGCAAAGTAGACCTGTGGTCTTGTCAGGGTTGAAAGCGTGTATCGTATTGTAAACTGATAGTCAATGGATTATTTTGAAACAAAGAACTTTCGCGCATATGATTGTGGTAGCATATACCATTCCCAGTAGCAGATGGTATCTACAAGTTCAACTATCAATAATTTTGCACGTTGATTTACCTAGATTAAATAAATTTGCGGATGAAACAACATATAATTTATGAATTATTTACAAGTTACAAAGTTATATTTTTATACCTTTTATGTTGTAGGCAATCTTAGATGCCAATCCACAGTGCCATAAGTTGTATATAATGGATGCTCGGCCAAAAATAAACGCAAAAGCGAATCAGGTAATATGCCCAGTACTGTGTATATTAAATGTAACCTGACCCTAGCAGTGCCATTCCTTCACATAAGGATGCCCTGTGTCAAGCCAATAATTCTAATCCCACGCCTGATTAAGGTAGCAAAAGAATTTGCACGTTCTCCAGTACCTAAGCAGGAAGTTTCAGTTGAACTACGTTTTGACAGGACAAGCGCACAATAGCAAGCTTTTCGAAGAGCCTTTTTAACGTTTGGCACGAAGGAGATTTTATTCAGTATTAAATATGCTGTTTTATTTTCCCTCTTGTCGTCATTTTTCCTGCAATGAATTCTTTGCATCAGCAAGTGTTTCCTAACCTCAGTGTATCTGATTAATCAGAAACCATTACTTAGGATTCGCTGTTGAGGTCGACTTACGACCAGAGGCCAGTTGCCGAGGTTTGCGCGCTTTGTCAAACTCTGACTGTGAAGAGAATTATGACAGTTTTTCCTCGTTAATCTATTTGATTGCTACCAGTGGACTTTGTGATATACTTCGTCATGCATTCTAACATCAAAACTTTTATTTATCGGTCAAGAGCACATATCTTTTGCAAACAAAGCTTCATGACAATCGAAGTTTATTTTCTAGAGAAAGTTGAATATCAAAGTTGTATTGCATATTTTTCTAGGAATCCGCTACTTTTCAGTTATATTATTAAGAAATAACTATCGCCAAAATTGTTAAATGAAGTAAAGCATAAATTCATATTCACCATTTAAAAAATCGACTGGTCAGTACAAAAGAGAATTCGAGACAAGGAATAGTAACCAATTTATCTGCCTGGATGCCACTCTTGAACTGAAAACACAAAAGTTTGACGTATATAACCTTATAGTCACGCCATTCGAAGTATTTGCTTACTTCACTGTGGCGATTTTCTTCCGCTTGTTTCATGCATATTATAAAACAGATGCTATTTGCAGGCCTAAACGCTCACTGAACTTCATTTTACCTTTTCAGTGTTACATTGCATAGCCACTACCTCTAAAAGATTTCACGGAAGATGTTCTTGCTGTTAGAATGCGCATTGAAGCCAAAGTAATGTACTAAGCTTATTGTTGTGATAATGGCTCAAGCAGACTTATTTTCATGATATTTATGGTTGTAGACCTAAGCTGTTTCTCTGGGAGTTTTTAATACTAGTTTAAATACTTCTTTTGTCTATCACGTTTCAATTCAGACACTCCTCTCGTATCCGCCATGCAAACCCTGCCGACCTGTTAGTATGGGTGCAGAAATCATTACAATCAGTATGGTATGATATTGCCTTGTGTGGTACTGTCAGGAATCACTTTTTGTAGCCTTTGCTTACAGGATGACAAGTGAGTACTTTCAGCGATACCCATACTTAAGACATTGTGTCATATTGATCTCAGACCAGGTTTTTATCCTTGTTAGAATTCGCCTGTCACAGCTTTGCACCAGTTTATCAAGTAACATCTTTTATTGACTACTCTGTTATGTTATGTTATTTTGGCCCGTGGTACCTTAAGTTTTATTTCTTCAATACTGTTTCCTATATACACTTGTCAATACAGACTCATTAGAGGCAATGGTAACCGAAAGGTGACAGTTCTCTTCCTTTCACCATCTGTAATGTCATGTTTTCTACAACGTATATTCAGAATTTACTGATTTATTTCTCATATCTTTGGTTTTGTCACAGTCATTTTTAAAGCCAAAGCCAACCGATTTTTCCGATGTTATTATCCAGTGTAGATTGTGACTTTTTCAAAAAGAGAAGTTTTAAACCGCGGTAATGTCTCTGGAAAGCATGGTTGACTTCCAGCCTTCTATGGCTACTCTTGCATATTCAGATAGTTGTTTTCGATTTGACTTCATACTACCGCGTGCTATCCCCTTGGCGATCTCATCACTGGCTCGAATTATTTTTATTTGTTCCAGTTAATAGAATTGCTTCTGATAAATACTCATTTTATCTGTGTAACCATATCAGTGTTTGATAAAGCGTTTTGTTTGAAAACATTGTTGGCGGCATCATTTAACTTTTAATTGTGCATTGTGGTTTTTTCACTTCCCGTATGTCCGACGCAAGAAACTACCAGTGTGGTCTTGGGGTTACAGGGAACATTCTTCGTGTTTGTTTGTTCACCAAGTTATATTATTTTGCGTTTTGCTGGTACTTTTCTTTTTTTTCTGGTAACCAATTTCATTTGATTACAAAATCAGTTTCTCTAATTCGCTGACCATCCATGGCCTTAGGAATACCTGCGACAGAGAGACAAGGACAGGCACAACATGAAATTTTTTTCTACTGCACAATCTACTTCTAGCTACTCGACAAACACAGTGAACTCTGTTAACAGCACTGGAGTTAGAGCCAGTACTACATTGTCGTTTGAAAGTAGTTTCATATTTTGTAATAACTTATGAATCTTTCATCAATGTTGGAGCATTTCTAAGGTGTACATATTTTTCTTTGCGTATTATTATCACTAATTCTCTTCTCTATAAAACGGGTTGACCATCAATAAAAAACATTACAAGATCGGTGACAAATATGATTAGATAATATCTATTTTGGGGGGAATAATGATGGAATATAAGGTAAATAGTTTAATAATTGGACAGCCTTAGTCCGACACCATACATTGTAATTGTTCTGAGCAGAAAAGAAGGTTATAAGAACCATTGGTTACATTTTTTAGATGTGACATCATTGGAGAGCTCAGGAGTATGTAAATTATGGAAAAAGCCTTTCATAAAAGGTTTTTTATTTATATTTACTTCTTGTTATATATTTCCTCATTCGTGACAGGCATTTAAATTCATAATTTTTTTCCAGGCTAAAGGAGGTGGACATGAAGACATTGACAATTATCAAAACTCAGAATTGGTATTTATGGACATCAATAATATTCATGTTATGAGAGAAAGGTGAGAAGGAGTTACACGTTTTAGTTGGAGAAATTCTGTTCAGGTTTGGTATTGGTAAAAGTCTAAACTATCGTTTTAGGAATGGGTACATTCTGAGTTAGATGTAGCCTTGGGTGTGGTAAATGCTATGCATCCAAAAAGTACATCAACTTGGCGAGGCCTTGAGATAAATTGTTCACATGGTGGATTTAGCTGTTGGTGAAAAGTCATGACAGAAAAACCCGTAGGAGTATTGATTCTGCGATGTGTTTTACCTTTTCTCTACTATCTTTATGCTTTTCCTGCTATGACTTTAAATATCTGCTATTAAACAGGCACTTATTTCCGTTAAGTATTTCAACGTTGGCATAGCAGAGTCGATGCAAGTTGTCAGTTTTCTTGGCACTGATATGGGTGATAACCATATAATTTTGGACGTTTCTTGTTTTTGCGGTTTGCAACTTGTATTTGTCTAGCTGTTCGAAAATGAATTCACATACTTTACAAGGAATTTATACTTGTCTCTAACTTCCACGCTGACATCCTAAGCACCTATCAGTAAATATTTACTCGTTGATATCTTTTCCTAAACTGTATGCCAAGATGCACACTTTTCCAACCCCTAGGACACTCCGTCCTGACACTACCTCCTCGCTGTTGTTGCCACGGCTAATATTTATGTTCTCTGATTTTGCATAAATTTCTATCACTTTAACAAACAAAAGGCGAATAGTTTTTATTGACTTGTCGTTTATCAGTGGAAAACCTTCATATTCTTTAATGCCCTGTAATGGGTTTAAACATACTTCGTAATTTCTTGAGAACGAAGTTTCTTCTTCCAGCACGCCTCAAAATTGGTTTCAGCCGTTCATCTGCATTGGCAGTGCCAGCTATTAAGGAGTCTTCCAATCTGCCATATTTATTTTCAACACTCTAGGAATCCAAGCATGTGTCAGGGTATGAAGCGCTTTTCATACATTAGTCCATAATATGGATTAGTTCTTTTAATTTATTTTTGCATCCGTGACCTAAGATCATCNAGAGTCGATGCAAGTTGTCAGTTTTCTTGGCACTGATATGGGTGATAACCATATAATTTTGGACGTTTCTTGTTTTTGCGGTTTGCAACTTGTATTTGTCTAGCTGTTCGAAAATGAATTCACATACTTTACAAGGAATTTATACTTGTCTCTAACTTCCACGCTGACATCCTAAGCACCTATCAGTAAATATTTACTCGTTGATATCTTTTCCTAAACTGTATGCCAAGATGCACACTTTTCCAACCCCTAGGACACTCCGTCCTGACACTACCTCCTCGCTGTTGTTGCCACGGCTAATATTTATGTTCTCTGATTTTGCATAAATTTCTATCACTTTAACAAACAAAAGGCGAATAGTTTTTATTGACTTGTCGTTTATCAGTGGAAAACCTTCATATTCTTTAATGCCCTGTAATGGGTTTAAACATACTTCGTAATTTCTTGAGAACGAAGTTTCTTCTTCCAGCACACCTCAAAATTGGTTTCAGCCGTTCATCTGCATTGGCAGTGCCAGCTATTAAGGAGTCTTCCAATCTGCCATATTTATTTTCAACACTCTAGGAATCCAAGCATGTGTCAGGGTATGAAGCGCTTTTCATACATTAGTCCATAATATGGACTAATGTATGAATCAGTTAATATAATGTCAGTTGACCCCATTACCCCAGGTCTACCTTCTCTTTGATCTACCTTTAACATATTCAACAGTAAATATTTACCCACATGTGATGTACTTGATTTGTACTTACGTGTTTAAGCAAGTGATCGGACGGTGCTTAGTTTGTGTTAAAGGTTTTTAGGGTGTAGCCCGCACTTTACCTGTTTCAGAATGGATTTGTGTTTATTTTTCAGTTCTGTGATTGCTACATATATACCATAATGTGTAGTTTAAATACTTTGAGCCAATACTTCAATATGTTGTCTTCACCAGGTGATGACCAGTTCTTTTTTAATTTAAGCATCTTGACAAATTTCATTTCAATCATGTTTTCAATTTCATTTTCCAAGACAATTGTTGACTGACTTACGACTTGTTTAACTTTTTTGATTCATTCTGTTTCGAGGTTTACGTACAGTTCTTCACTCCAAACTCATCTAATTCTTCTTTGGTAAGGGTTGATAGCCTTGAAGAAGAAAATTTACAACTGGTGATATGACTGGCTTTTGGTAAAGATTGCTAAAGACGTAACACAATCTTTCGTCTTTCATTATACTGCGATTTAGGAGCCGATCAATCAGTCCAGGCGACAGGTATCGACCTGATATCGTTGAAATCGCAGGGTAGAACCGACGTCTGTATTGGAATCCATTGTAGTACAAAATGCAGGAGAAAAAATGTTAGCACAATTTACAGTCAATCCCTTCTTTTACCATGGTGTCAGAGCTACAGAAAGACAAAAGTCTAAATAGAATACCATTGTATGCTTTAAAGCATAAGGTTTTATGATTTTTGTGCCAAAATTTTTTTTTTTCCGGTGGCCTAAAAAACCCAAAGCTGAGGGAAAATCGGGGGGGGGGGGAAGGACTCGCTGTCCCAGACCGTATGGCACAGAGATGAAAGTAGAATATTATGGAGCAATTGTCCAGATGGAATTTGTAAAATCTAAGTTACTATGTAGGAAAGCATTTGAAATTATGATGTATTTTGTCATTCACAAAAAAACATAGACAGCATTTCTTACGTCTTAAAAGCCTAGCTTATAACTCCGGAGAAATATAGAATTACATTTTCCATTTAATCATTACTTCATGATCTATATTCCAATGCCCCTAAAGCTCTTTTTCAGGTTCTTTCTTGTTGTTTCTGGTGTTCCTATTTTCGAACGAAATGACCAATATGAAAATGTTTCATAATATTTTTTAGCTCTTCTCCACGGTCTTGGTGTTTCTCCACCATTAATAACTCGATATGTGTTTATCATAAGATATGGCAAAGCGCCTTACTTTAGTTATAAGACGATACATTACTATCATGAGGACATACGCACAAAAGTTGCTAGACCATTAAATTTTATCCTGAGTCTGATCCATAACAAACAGCTGGTAGACTCAAGTCTTTCTGAGGATTTTGGTAACTCGGAAAGAGTAAAGCTTTCTGAATCAGGTGACCAGCACACGAACAACTAGGTCGTTGAAAGAATGTTTTAAAGCTTTTGGAATTGTTGTCATAATACACCAATAACTGTAGAAATTACTCTGTTTTTCACATTCAAAAAAGGGTAGATAGTTCTTGTGATAGGTCTTTGTTTATCTCAGTCTTCTCGTTTTCTTTACAAACAACGTTTCTGTCTAATGAGCTGGAAAGATCAATGACTTCAAATTCAATAAAATTTATTGCATTTCTACACTAACACCAAATCAGGTATCCTTGCCTGGATTTCGATCGTGTCGTAAGGTTTTAGGATTAGGGCAGGCAAGGTAAGCAGTAATGCCTGTCTTAATTCTTAGTCTTTTTTACGATCATCCTTATCTATGAGCAGTTGATCCTCAGCACCACGAGAATTCTTCGGGTAACCTTGCAGCTGTACAGGTAACATGCGTGGGTCTCAAGATGGTAATAGGTTTCTGATACAATACTGGTAAATACATTCCACATCACAATTCCCTTACTTTTGCCCTCCATAATAAAAAAAGTGCTCCATTTGATTAACCATTCAGTAGATCTCCTGCTTTTAAGCAACCATTGAACATAGCTGGGAGTACTGAGTGGAGAGATGTAAAGGTTTTAATCTAGTACCTATGCACACCACCTGGTTCAGGTGGTTTGTAAAAAAATCCTGTTGGTTATTATTGAGCATTCTATTTGTTGGTATTGCCTTATCCTACTCTCGTACCTTTCAATTTTTGCACTGTTAGCGGTGATTCGCTATTTTAGTTTTATCACTTTCCTCACCCCATGTTATTGGTGTTGTGCCTGTTCACCAATTTTTCTTTCCTTTGTAAATTCATTTTGAATTATTTATTTTGCAGAGATTCAACTTTAGCAATGTCCTTTCTTTAGTCCTCCATTGACCATGTTATCGTTTTTTT
>RDPX01000131.1:1392331-1403209 GCA_003991215.1 Morbakka virulenta | reverse complement strand
AGAAGAAAGTAAAAAAGACGCATTTTGGCACAGGAGATCACGAAAGGTATACGGGTCAGGAAATCACTACAGACAGAGAATAGATTAAAGTTTGAAACAGAACAAGTATCAAGGACGCTAATTACCATTATCAGAAATACGAAAAGAGAAATTTGCAATTTAAGAGAATGATTAAGCTTATGCAGTTGTAAGACTCTACTCCAGTTTCATCAGTGAAGTGAGAAATTGACCATTAAATTATGATTAGCATTGAATTTACCACACACTATTACTCTAGCAGATTTGTTGGAGTGAAGATTAGTGTCAAAATTGTAAATAACCTCAAGAAGAGAGGAGTCGGAGGAAGATTGAGGCCGGTGGAGGAAAAAGATTGACGCAGTTCATAGAATAAAGGGAAGCTGCAAGTAGTTGAAATTGTGCTGAGTGATTTCAAACTGAAGGTCGCATACGGTACTGTAAGGAATCTCGAGGGAAGATACCTAAGCTACGCATATAACAATCAGAGTCCTCATGAACAAGAGAAAGATAATAATGGACAAGGAAGTCAAAGTTAAAGATATAATGTTTGATATTAGTTTCGCAGAGAGCAAGAATATCTTGAGGCTATCCATTCAACTAACTTTGGAGTGATGGCCGCAGATGTTGGTAAAGGCCAGTGGTAAAGGCTTCGATGTATTAGGTAATCTTGTTTACTTAAAAAAAAGTGTCCCAGACGTCGTTACTAAAATAAGTAGTCAGGGAGAAAGATAGTCGATAAGTAAGCAGGAATTTACCAAATAACTAGAGAGAGTTGTTAGCTTAATAGCAGTCGCTCCAGGATAGCCCACTGTCAGTAGCAGTAGGGACACCAATTCATATGTGTAATGGCAGTATAACTACCCAATATTTTAAAATTATTGATATACCATTCTTTTAAAGTGCTAGCAAGGCGTCAAGGCTTTTTTACCAGTTAGAAACCAGGAACCAGGAAATGCCCCAATCTGACACCTTCTACTAGAAAAAACAACTGCTTTTCAAAAGCAGGGGCCAATACGTTCAACATGGGCTCCCAAAGGAAGGAAAGAAAACCGCCGTTTAAAAATCTTGTTCAGCAAACAAAATTTCTGGAGAACTTCAAAACCAGACCATTTGGAGAGGGTGAAGTTACAAGATACTGTTGGTGGAATTGTTTGCATGTTCCTTAAGGTGTTTTTTTGAGACACCATCTTTTTGGAGGGTTAGCAGCCGCTAGCAGGCTTTACATCTTGGTAAAGGTTACCATCATTTGTCCACGTCTTAACTACACAACCGAATGCGATATTATATCAATACGCTGGATTTGAGCTTGTCAGTTTGATTAACTGATAATTATTTTGTTTTGCTTCTTGAAATGTAGTTTACGAAAGCTTCGCGATATGTGTTACCCATCTATCGACGATGCGCATTTTCTGTCAAACCTGGAAGGATCGAGGTGGTTAGAACACGTTAAGGTAAGAAGGTATTATACTAAAGGGTGTTATCTCTAAATTAGCCAATTTTACAGTTGGTTTTGTGCATCGCGACAGTGAATGAAGCCGTAAAAGAATAAATGCTGTTTTTAGTTGGATCTACTACAACATTTTAGAATTTTTTAAACTTTTTTTGCGTGGCACCTTCGCCTTGGTGATTTCATCAAATTTTGACCAAAAAGCAATCCAATCGTGGGCCGGAAAACAGTTCATTTGCAACTTGCACAAGCTGACCCTGACAGTTTAGTGATCTTGTCCTCAGATGCACACTGAGAATCACTCCAGGTGTCATTTGCTTTTAACTTTCATTTTAAATTGGGTTTTATTTTTTATTTTTGTCTTTTTTTCCCTTACATTTTAATGTATCTCTAAGCTGGATTGGTACACTTTTGTGCTTTGAGGCCGACACCTTACCTTTTTTAGCGCAGTATCCATGCCCAGTTATTTCACAGATACATGCTGAGAAGGGCTATGAGTGGATTTTATACTGCATTCGTAGTGAAAACCCAGTTTACACCAATATTTGGTTACTATGTTGAAAACAGATGGTTTTAATACATCTCTTATTAGCAAAAGCACTAATAAGACGAAGCTTGATGAGGATGCAACAGATACATTATCATCGCCATCATCATTGCCATGATCGTCATCATTGCCATCATCTTAGTCAACAACAACAAGAAAAACAACATTCCATCAATCACTGGCATTACTATCGTTATCATCATGGTTTATATATAATAAATTTGATTATTAAAATTAAGATACATCATTGTCCTAATCATTGTCATCACTATAGACATGATCATCACCGACAACAACGAAAGAAACAGCGTTCGTAGCGATCACTAGGATTACCATGGCCTGTCATGATAAATTGTTATTATCGTTATTGACAGTGATTGTTAATAGCTATGATGTTCAAGACTAACTTGCATTATTATTGTCATCATCATCACCAACATTATTATTATCATTATCTTCAACCACAGTTATAATTAATAAACTCTTCCCTGTAGATATTTAGTGGCTTTATTGTGAGGTTTAAGATTTTGCTTCTTTTAAGGGTTTGAATATAGTTACGATCATTTTAAGCTAATTCTTTATGTCTCCCGGCGTTTATTTAGGCCATTTTAGCAGGTGCCGTTCGAATAGCTGACACTGTTGACAGGTGTAGGACATCAGTAATTGTTCATTGCAGTGATGGATGGGATCGAACGTCACAGGTAAGGAGACCATAAATGCATATATATTATAATTGTTGATATGCAATGCGTTTATTATTGTAGATTCTTCTTTCTTTTCCTGCTTTCCACGTATTCATACAACTTTAACTTATTTTGCCACACTTTTTTCTATTTTAACAGAACTTCAATTAAAAACCCATCCTGTTAATATTACCATTTTTGTACCGTTAGTGGTGGAGAACTTAATTTTATCAGTTTGTTTTCTACCACTCGTCATATATACTGGGCTGAAAATTACGAAGATTAGACCAAATTACAACCGCTTTATGAAACTCATTGCTAAGGTTGTCACAAAAATATGCTAGAAAATAGAACATGTGCGAAAAACTAACAATAAAATTTACAGCAGTCCTTGTTAAGTAAATTTTAACATTCTTATTACTAGATCTTACATTAGTTGTTTGGTATTCACTTATGTTCCCAGATAATTGAAGAAGTGAAATATGCAATTTAAGCTGATTTCTCAACCAACGGAAAACTGTATCACTTACTTAGGCAATCATCGAAGATTTCTTGACAATGACCATTAAAAGAGGTGATTCTAGTTTTTACGACACTTGCAAGAGAGAAATTTGAATCCTGAGCTACACATATGTTTGGTAAAAAGAAAATGGAACTTGGGGGGGAAAACAAACAAACAAACCTAAAAATACGAACTAAACGTTTTAACTCCTCATCAACAGACATTTCCCTGGTTCCAGTAAACTTCATAATATATTTTACAGAAACACCTTGAAACTTAGCTACCACTACACAGAACATGTCTTAACTCAACAAAAAGACACAAAAATAACATTTTGAACCCTCAAAAGCGACAAATGCAACTTGCAACTGCCGAACCAAGACACAATGGCCCTGTCACGGAAAATGCATTACAAACCAAATGTCATCTACAAATCCACCATATAACCAATGCCATCCTCAGAAAAACCAACAACATCAAACACCAAAATGGCATACACAGGACTAACTGGCAGACCCTGCAAATAAGAATACTCCCAGAAGAAATTATAATTCATACACAGCAAAAATAATCACAGCAAAATCCTTTCAATTTTTGTATGGGAAACAAAGAAAAGAAAGGAAAAGCACCCGATATATCTCGGTCTATTCTGAAATCCACTCCAGTGTATAATATTAGCATCAAAAGGTACATTCTTTGTCTTACCGAAAAACCGACTATCACTGCATCCCACGTGCAAACCATCTTATCAACAAAAGATAAGCAATTGTGTCAACATCCCGGCATAAAAACATTCCTTTTTTACAATTTCAAACTAAAGGACTAACCACACAAGACATCATTTTTTTCTCGGATGACTTACGTTATACCTTTATCTTAACCAATTGTCATTTCTAATATTTGGTGAGCATGTTATTTTATGAATATAGATTCTTTCTTAGCATTTGTAACATTCCCTATGATCTCAATGACGCGAAACTATCAGTTGCGGTACATTACTCTTATTTCTTGTTTAACCTTCTATATAATCCTCTGCAATACGGATTAAGAACATTTTGTTAGAAATACAATACTTTCTCTGTCACACACACACACATACACACACACACACACACACACACATATATATATATATATATATATATATATATAATATCTTTAAATAATATCCTGTGTTAAAAAGTACGGAGCATATTTGAATTTCACTCTTGCTTAGGGAATTTTCCACCCGGTCCACCCACACATCTATAAAAATTCTGTTTTAACGCACGCCTCACTATATTGATATTTGCTCCTCATAAACTTAGTAAACCACTTGTTACTTTTATCCTATATGTATTTTCTTTCTTCCAGTTGACGTCTTTAGCGATGTTGCTGCTTGATCCCTACTATAGAACTATTACTGGCTTTGAGGTATTAGGATTGATTTAATGTACATTAATTTATAGATCAGCATTTGATTTTGAGATTACATCATCTGTTGTTTTTTTACATAGCCCCTTCAATGAGTTGATAAAGAATTTCAGTAGATCAAATTGAAAAAATCCAAACTACCCAGACATTAAGAGTTTCTTATTAAACTGATACCATTGACTTTGGAATATGTAATATATTTCTCTATTTTTGTCGTTATTTTTTTAAACTGTGTATTTTATGAAAAGAACGACATTGATAGAAGATAAAATTTGATCTTAAATTATAGAAATAGCGTAGTATGGTTGTACGGATTTGGGGCAGTTTGTATCTTTTCGATGTTACTATTTTGAATTTAAGCGATTAAAACATGCTGAACTACTGTATTTGGTCAATTATTAGCTAATTTCTTCTTCACTTTACTCGTTGAAACGTCGTATTTGTAGGTAAGGTTGAAAAAAGGAACCATAATGTTTAAATTTTCATCCACCTGTTGGAATACTGTTTTGCGTTTTAAGCAAAATGAAAAACAATAGCTGCAGATGCTGAAACTCGTACACCAGCTGCTAAAATTTTCGTTTTTCATTTGTCATGGCCGGAACACGTTTTTGGTTTTAAGCAAATGTATAAATAGAAATTATAAAAGGGAAATGATTCTTCAGAATAAAACTCAGGCCAAAAGAAAAGGTGTGGTGTTAATTAGGTCAAAAGTGACGACAAGACTTCCTTGCTTAGGATTTGGATTTGGCTTTCAGAATGATGTGGCGGGGGGTCAGCTGAAAGGTGGCAAGAGAACGCTGTAAGAAATAGATATGAAGCTTAACTTCCCTGTTAGATTCCAGTGGACTGGTTTGTTCTAAAGATACAGTCACTAGATTTAGGTTCGTTTAGGTAAATGCCTTGAAAAACATCGGTGGTTCGGGTAATATCCCCTGAAGTAAGACTTTATTATTAGCTTTATTTTTTTATACTTACCTGGTTATGTAGGTGGGGGAAAAAGAAAGAAAAAACTTCAGCAAACCCCATTTTTCAAGTTTGTTGTTGTGGAATAACAAATTTTTTGCGAGAAGAGCAATGTTCCTTTAACAGAAAAGACAAGGGAGAAAAGAGAATGGAGAAAGAAATCCCAATGTATTACAGAATCCCAATATATTTTTGTTATCATCGTTTTGCATGATGCCTGAAATGTATACGCACAAAATACGATTGAAATACCCTCGCTTTCATGTGAGTTTTTTACGTAGAGACTACTGTAATGGTGATTGTGAAAGCTATCCCACATCGTAGGAAAGTATGTCTAGTTAAATAGATGGACTAAAGAATTTCTGTTCATGGCAATTTGCAGTTGCGGTTTAATTACTAAATAAAAACAAACTTCTAATTTCTATTCAAAAATCGTGTTAATCCCCGGTATTGTATCTCGACCACATTCTGAGGGTTGGAAGCCAGCCAGCTCATCTTCCCAGAGTGACACGCAAAGATCTTCATACGGCACCCATTTCCCGCGTTGGCATCTAACCATCCAGTGCACAACGTCTTCTTTCTCTTCTCCGCATTTTGCGTTCTAGTGCACCTATTTTGTAACACCGATCGAGAACATTTTGAAAGTAGTTTTGTTGCAGACAGGAGATACCCAGGAATGTATGTCCATCAGACGCTCATCGGACGCCACACTAGGAGTCAGATTCACATCGATTGTGGTGCCCATGTTTTCGAAGAAATTCGTCCAAACGGAAGTTGTCCGGTTCGTCCCTCTTCAAGGTGAAGCCTTGTCTTCTTTGAAGAAGTGATGGCGGTTATATATCGATGTTTGTTCCAAATTGTGGTCAGACAACTGGAACTGATTACCAAGTGCAGATGGTAGCGATGTTACTGATCTTTCAAGTTTATTTATTGTTTCCCAGAAAAATATCATATTGTAAAAACAATGTTAAAGAGAAAAATTTGAAATAGTAAAGAATAGTAAAGAAAAAAGTTATTGGTTTTTTTTTGAGAAGTATATGTTGATCATGTAGAAGTGAATTATTTATTTATTGATTCTTAGTTAATTCTTAGTTGTTTTATGAAGTATGTTCAATGCACAAAAATTGAAATGTTTCATGTATGAGCACGGAGATCCAAATTTTTATCGCCATTTTACGTCGTCAACCCATGGTAGGGGCGTTGAATAATAAGTAGTAAAAATTAATTTGGATCACCCTTCCGATTTTTTCTAAAAATTGAGTTGCCATTCCGTGGTGTTTATGCAATGAAGGCTGTACCAATTCAGCAGTCATCACCGCAACGTTTTAGACGGAGAATTGGTGTATGGTCTTCACTTTCTTCAGCCACAAATCACAGGCAATATTATTCTCTCTTGTTTTTTTTCATTTGTAATAAACTAGCTCTCGATCTGGTTTGTTGGTGCAGAATATTGCTTGTGAAAGAGCTTTCGATAAGAGTTAAGAAGAACTTATTAGTAATATTGAAGTAATGTACCACGATCCGAATCATAGTACACTATTTGAAAAGAAGATAGGTAACCTTGATTGTCAAGTAACTTTACGTAGGTAGCTCATAGTCAAGCAACAATTTGTTGAATATATTGAAAACTAATACTCCCGCCCCGTTCTTTGTTTTACATATTTTTCTGCCTGGCACTTCTTATGGATCAATCAAACGTGTTTGTGTTTTTCACGTAATAAAGCCAAAGTCCCTCTTATTGCATGCACATTTTTGTTCAAGGTGTTAAATGTTACTCCTTTTCTTATTTGACGAAATTATTTTTCAGGTGTTAATAGAAAAAGAATGGTGCAGTTTTGGCCATAAGTTTGCCCAGGTATGGTATATTGTTGTTTTACTTTTGAAAATGCCTTTTGTTGTTGTTGCTGCTGCTTCGATTTAATGATATTTATTTTAGACAACATTGAAATAACGTTATATTTATTGAAGATTTTAGCGGTGCTACCGTTTTGGGTGAACTGTTTGCCGATATACAGATTAATACAACAGTTTAGCAATAAATCGTGGAACCTGTGTCCTAAATGCATATTTGACTATCGTAGCCACAGTTCGCCAATAACAATTATCAATTGACTACAGCATTAATTGACAATCAGGTGTCATTGTCATGGAACTAACCTACTTAGAACAATCCTACTTAACAATGATTAATATTGTATGTTAATATTTTAACTGAGGAGTCCAGAGTGTAGAAGGAAGGTCAACCGTGAACTGCGGTAAGTATTGAGACAGGACACAGATTTGCTTGAAAATTTACGGGAAATTTACAGACTATACAGGAGGCAGTGAAGAAGGCCCAAGGCTTGCCATCAGCATACCGAAAGAAAGGGAAAGAGGCAAGGTTTTGTTGGTGGGAAAGCACGGTACAAGAGAATATTAGCAAGTAGAAAGAAGCAAAGAAGAAATTCCAGTCGGCAAGTGACGACGGTGAAAGAGAATATGACAAAGACGAAAAGTGACCAAGAAAGAAGTAGACAGAGCAAAAAGAATAAGCATGTTGTGATCTCTATAGGAGGCTAGAGACAAAGGAAGAAGAAAAGGACATGTTAAGAATTGCCAGGCAAAAAAGTAGAGAATATAAAGATATCCAGGATGTCATGGTCATCAAAGACAGAAATAATCAGCCCCATAGTTGACCTTGTCTGGGCAGAGGGGCTAATTATGGAACATAAATTGTTAACGGGGGTTAGGCCTCATTGAAGTACTAAACGATCACTGCATTTCCTTTAAATTCAACGTATAAACTCTACAGGCGACTTTGAATTCTTGGCAATTGTTAAACTTTTAAAAAGGTTTTAAAGAATCTCTATATGACAAAAAATATTCCAGGAGGAGCTAAGCCCCTCCTAGCCCCCCTCAGCTACGGGCTTGGAAATGACCAACGAAGTGTTGATAAGGCATCAGAGTTTTAAGGAGCTGATGAAAACAGAAAATGCCAGGGAACACAGGAACTTTGGCTTTGAATAGGGAGGTAAGGAGAATTGAGAAAACTAGGGTAAAAAATATATTAAAAAAGATGAAGATTGGGAAGGTATTAGGACGAGATAATATACCCATTGAATGTCTGGGTGCAAAAGTCTTGGTTTTATTAAAAAGACTTTGAAATTTCATACATGAACGCCAGGGAATGCCAGACGGTTGGAGAAAAAATTTGCTCATCCCCATGTACAAAATCAAGGGAGACGCACAGGATTGTGGAAACTACAGGGAAATCAGACTAATGTGTCATACAATGAAGCGTTTGAAAAGAGTGGCAGATGTGAAATTGAGGCAGAAAATAAGGATTTGCAAGCAATAATAGAGTTTAATGCCTGGGAAGAAGACAAGGGATAGCTTACTAGCACTTTCATGGATAAGTACAGAGAAGGTGTATAAACATTCAATTGATGTTTACAAAAAGAAGAATAGTTCAAGGTAAGGTTTAATCGGGTAAGAGGTGGATACTGGTACCACCTAACCTTTGGCATCTTCTTTCTTTGTTGAGCTTGTAAAGAGATTAGGCTTATTTCAAACACTTGAGTATAGACACTGGCCTTTTTTCACTCATTAGAGATGTCCGGGGGTACAATATAAACCCCCATACCTGCCCCGAACAATTTTAATCGAGCATCTGGTCTGAAATCTGTGAATAAACCTTTTCTGTCTTTGTTTCTATTGCTTTTAATGCGCACGATAGAAGCAGGGTACATAATTCACATCGAACTGACAGACCAGGAGACGTTTTTATAACTTCCTGCAAGCTGTTGTAACCTGAACTCTTTTAAGTTTGAAATCAACTGATTTCTTTCGTCTCAAATTCTTTTTTCTGCGTACTCTCGTAGACTAAATGGATTCTTTTTAGGAGACTTATACTTCGTAAGTAGTCGTATCTGTGTTGGAACATTTTTGAATTACATGACATTTTAATTGGTTATGGATCCACATGTTCTGCCTCACCCCTTACCCTGACTAAAACAAATAACCGGTTCGTAGATGTTACAATCGATGAGAAATCACAGGTCAACATTTTAATATATCTCTGCGTGCAAGTAATTAATAACAACCTATGTATTACGTCTTGCTATTTAGACAGACGTCGTCATTGTTTTTTCGCTTTAGAGGGTTGGAATGGGAGATAAAAATCATTCGGATGAGCAAAGGTCACCTGTATTTCTTCAATTTATAGACAGTGTGTGGCAAGTCACAAGGCAGGTAAGATATATTTGTTATTTTCTTGTTGAGTCTGGATTTATGTTTTTGTGGGACAGGACAGGCTAAGAGAAATTTTCATTTTATAGCAGCGACAGCTGCAGGCATTGTTATAGCTAATAAACACTGCAAGTGGTAACAAATAATTAATAGTAAGTAGTGTTTCATTTCATAGTTAATGCATATTACTTGGTACATCTTTAAAACGTGGGCTGTTTAATTGCTCAGAAAGATCCAGAAACTTTAAGGCGTTCAATCGAGAAAAACTTTCAAGGGGTGATGATAGCCACACCCACGTCCCTAAAATGGCTGGAGGTCGGGAACTGAATAGGATAAGGTTAATATACAGCAAAATTTCTGACTTTACCTGTTGTGTAAACAGTTCGTGCCACGGAATGTATTGATAGGAGGCTCTCTGACGTTCATGTCAGTGGAGAACGTTTTTCAGTATTTTTTCTGTACTAAGAACGGAACTTTTCACACCCAGTGCTGTTAAATCGATTAATAAAACAAATGGCTGACCGATCAGCTTTCAAAAACTGTTCCAGTTAAAAAAACTGAAAAGCTACATGCGTTGTGTTTTTGCCAACACGGTGGCTATGTCAAGTATCCGAAAAATGAGTAATTACAACGTTTCCACCACATTCACTGTCAAAAATACTGATATACGTAAAGCGCATTTTACAGCTTGGTTTTTACGCTTAGCATCATCAGGCTTGCACAAAAACTGTAAGCATTAATTGCTAATGCTTGGCTAACAGGACGTCTTCTGTAAATGAGAAGTGAATTTTTTCGTAGCGCGAAAATGCTGAGATAGTAGCAGCACGGTAACGTTTAATAATTGCTTGAGGAGGAAAATTGGGTAACTCTTCAGGAAACTTTGTTGAATACATTGTTAGGATAACATATGCACAGAAACGTCTGCCTACCCCTTGCGGTATTTTATACCAGTTTACTAGAAACTTGTTAATAATAGTAACCCGATGTACATTTTCCTTGGATAATTGTAAAACTGTGTGAATAAACAACCTACATCTCCTCCTCCTCTCTCTCTCTCTCTCTCTCTCTCTCTCTCTCT
>RDPX01000131.1:1371166-1392309 GCA_003991215.1 Morbakka virulenta | reverse complement strand
CTGTCTCTTTTACTCTGTCGTCCACCACCTATCTCTATCCCCTTCCCCCTCACGCCCCTCTCTCTCTCTCTCTCTCTCTCTCTCTCTCTCTCTCTCTCTCTCTCTCTCTCTCTCTATATATATATATATATATATATATATATATATATATATATATGACTTGCTTAAATAAACTAATGTATTGTGGTATATTACAAGGAGCAATAACCTCTGCTTTCTGCCTTGTAGTTTCCAGGAGCGTTTGAATTTAATGAAAACTTTCTTATCACGATTTTGGATCATTTGAACAGGTACGCATATAGTTTTTGATAGGAAAATAGCTAGTTTTGTTTAGATTTGTAACCTGCACTGTGCAAAAAACCTGGTAGCATTTACTTAAAGTTCTGGCGCTGATGTGGATGATTTGTTTCAAAAGATGATGCAAATAGGTAATTGGGAACATTACTCCTTTTACCAGAATTTACTTACTTGCTTACCTACTTACTTACATACTTTTTTCCTTACCTACCCACTAACTTACATATCCAGTAAAAACTATACGAGTTGCATAAATTGTTTTGTAACCAGAAATAATGTGATCACGAAAGATCAAGCTGTTGGTAAAAAGGGTGTATGGGGCACTTTTGTTAAATAAAAATTTACTTAAGAAAGTATTAAGAAATCATTAAGAAAGAACCTAAACGTTGTATGGTTAGACTTAAGAAAGGTTTTGACTCAATTCTACATTCATGGCTACTTTTGGCCTTGAAACTTGCAAAAGTGCCTGACCACCTGATGAATGTTATCAAGAACCTTACTAAATCATGGTTTTCGAAACTCCAACTTCATGAAGTAAACAAATCAATCATAAGCGACGTCATTAAATTTACCAAAGGAATCTACCAAGGAGACAGTCTATCAGTCATCCTATTCGTTCTCTCGTTAAACTCACTATCACATCTGGTCCACTTCACCCAAGGATACACGTATGGGAAACTCCGAAACCACTAACACACCCATAATTCTTTTGTAGATGAGCACAAACTATTTTCCACAACTTCAAAAGGTTTAAAACAACAGCTCGATATTACTACCACATTTTCAAATGACATAAGAATGAAATTCGGGGCTGTTAAATGTGGTATTCTAAACGTACAAAAATCGTTGATGGTGATCCGATAACAGTTAATGTTTTAGTCATTTTAGCACTAAATAAAGGAGGTAGCTATAAATACCTGGGAATCGATGAAAACATCACCTACCAAGGTCCACCAAACAAAGTAAAGATTACGAAAGAGTGTCTTACCTTGGTGAAAAGCTATGGTCATCAGAACTATACGATTACAACAGAGCCATAGCACACAACACCTTTGCTGCCCCTTTCATTACACCATCAGTGGAGATACTTGAATGGTCAATTGAAAATATCAAACAACTTGATATCAAGACAAAGAAAACTCTGTCAATGACCGGGAACCTTCACCCCAACTGTGATGTCGATAAGTTACGTATCAGTAGAACAAAAGCTGGTAGAGGACTTACAAAAATTAAGAACCTTTTCAAAAGGAAAATAGTATCGATCAACCAACACCTAAAACTAAACTCTAAACATAATAAATTGCAGAAATACGTTTATGAGTATAAAAAAGAATCCATCGTTAGGCTTTCACAGGAACTACAAATAAGCTATGAAATTGCTGGTGACACCCTGGAAAAACCAAAACTGTTTGGGAGAAAGGTAAGCACTGCTTTAGCAACAAAACAGGAAGAAAGATACAAAAATAAGAGAATGCACGGTTACTTTGAAAGAACTGTTTCAAAAGATGAAAGAATCGATTCACAGCAAAGCCACTCCAGAATTATGAACAGAAGCATGACTTCACAATTTCCTGGATACCTTGAAGCAATTATCAACCAAGAAATTCCCACCAAATACCTGCAATACAAAAGGCAAAGGAGATCAAGGTCAAAATCCATCGATTACAAACAAATGCAGATTATGCAAAGGAGTGGTCGAGGATGTTCCACACATTATAAGCTCCTGGCTTTTGATGGCTGCTAGATACGACCTACTAATCCGACATAACGAATTGGCAAAGTACATTCTTAAAGCAATCATTAGAAGAAAAAAACCCACCAAGAACGCTTGTACAAAGTTTCCAGAGATCCAATATACATTAATAAAATCGACAACTTTGAATATTGGTGGAACATACCGATAAGAACGATAACGAAAATACCACAAGACAAGCCAGGTTTTCTGGTATGGGACAATACTAATAAAGCATGTAGGATTATAGAGGTCAGCTGTCCAGCAGACACCAGTAACAGTAACATGCAAATCATGTACCCAACTTTCAAGTCTGAAATGATACCGATCATTGTAGGGTCACTTGGATACGTGCCAAAGTGCTCAAGAGGAAACTTAAAAGACCAGGTTTGATGAAAAAGACACTAATATTCACATTTACAAAATGCAAGCGATTGTTACGTGTGGTACGGTGAAAATTTGCAAAACCTTTTTTTAAAAAAATATAAACTAAATTCGCAGTTTAAAATATTTGACATTGTTGGCTAGGATTAAGTGAATGCCCACACCAATCGAATTGCTCAGGTCTCGAAATGACTGTGTGCGAACTTCAGTTATTTTATCTAATAGGTTTTACTGTATTTTGTTTTCATTGGTTTAATTTTTTTAAAATCTTCTTTCCTTGATGGAAACATATTATTTTCAACTTGAAAAACGTTAACAAGAAATAAAATATATCAAAGCCTTACTTACTTACTTACTTACTTACTTACTTACTTACTTACTTACTTACTTACTTACTTACTTACTTACTTACTTACTTACTTACTTACTTACTTACTTACTTACTTACTTACTTACTTACTTACTTACTTACTTACTTACTTACTTACTTACTTACTTACTTACTTTCTCCTGGGTTCGAGTCTGCATGTTTCTTCCAATTCTCCACCCCCCCCCCCCCCACCCCCCTCTCCCCCCTACCCCACCACTTTCTTTGTTTTTAATTCTTCTGCTTTTCCCCAGTTTGCCCCCNTGAGCACAAACTATTTTCCACAACTTCAAAAGGTTTAAAACAACAGCTCGATATTACTACCACATTTTCAAATGACATAAGAATGAAATTCGGGGCTATTAAATGTGGTATTCTAAACGTACAAAAATCGTTGATGGTGATCCGATAACAGTTAATGTTTTAGTCATTTTAGCACTAAATAAAGGAGGTAGCTATAAATACCTGGGAATCGATGAAAACATCACCTACCAAGGTCCACCAAACAAAGTAAAGATTACGAAAGAGTGTCTTACCTTGGTGAAAAGCTATGGTCATCAGAACTATACGATTACAACAGAGCCATAGCACACAACACCTTTGCTGCCCCTTTCATTACACCATCAGTGGAGATACTTGAATGGTCAATTGAAAATATCAAACAACTTGATATCAAGACAAAGAAAACTCTGTCAATGACCGGGAACCTTCACC
Source organism: Morbakka virulenta (assembly GCA_003991215.1). Lineage (NCBI taxonomy): Eukaryota > Metazoa > Cnidaria > Cubozoa > Carybdeida > Carukiidae > Morbakka > Morbakka virulenta. Next base: position 1,388,815 of record RDPX01000131.1, on the reverse strand, counting down.
CCAACTGTGATGTCGATAAGTTACGTATCAGTAGAACAAAAGCTGGTAGAGGACTTACAAAAATTAAGAACCTTTTCAAAAGGAAAATAGTATCGATCAACCAACACCTAAAACTAAACTCTAAACATAATAAATTGCAGAAATACGTTTATGAGTATAAAAAAGAATCCATCGTTAGGCTTTCACAGGAACTACAAATAAGCTATGAAATTGCTGGTGACACCCTGGAAAAACCAAAACTGTTTGGGAGAAAGGTAAGCACTGCTTTAGCAACAAAACAGGATGAAAGATACAAAAATAAGAGAATGCACGGTTACTTTGAAAGAACTGTTTCAAAAGATGAAAGAATCGATTCACAGCAAAGCCACTCCAGAATTATGAACAGAAGCATGACTTCACAATTTCCTGGATACCTTGAAGCAATTATCAACCAAGAAATTCCCACCAAATACCTGCAATACAAAAGGCAAAGGAGATCAAGGTCAAAATCCATCGATTACAAACAAATGCAGATTATGCAAAGGAGTGGTCGAGGATGTTCCACACATTATAAGCTCCTGGCTTTTGATGGCTGCTAGATACGACCTACTAATCCGACATAACGAATTGGCAAAGTACATTCTTAAAGCAATCATTAGAAGAAAAAAACCCACCAAGAACGCTTGTACAAAGTTTCCAGAGATCCAATATACATTAATAAAATCGACAACTTTGAATATTGGTGGAACATACCGATAAGAACGATAACGAAAATACCACAAGACAAGCCAGGTTTTCTGGTATGGGACAATACTAATAAAGCATGTAGGATTATAGAGGTCAGCTGTCCAGCAGACACCAGTAACAGTAACATGCAAATCATGTACCCAACTTTCAAGTCTGAAATGATACCGATCATTGTAGGGTCACTTGGATACGTGCCAAAGTGCTCAAGAGGAAACTTAAAAGACCAGGTTTGATGAAAAAGACACTAATATTCACATTTACAAAATGCAAGCGATTGTTACGTGTGGTACGGTGAAAATTTGCAAAACCTTTTTTTAAAAAAATATAAACTAAATTCGCAGTTTAAAATATTTGACATTGTTGGCTAGGATTAAGTGAATGCCCACAACAATCGAATTGCTCAGGTCTCGAAATGACTGTGTGCGAACTTCAGTTATTTTATCTAATAGGTTTTACTGTATTTTGTTTTCATTGGTTTAATTTTTTTTAAATCTTCTTTCCTTGATGGAAACATATTATTTTCAACTTGAAAAACGTTAACAAGAAATAAAATATATCAAAGCCTTACTTACTTACTTACTTACTTACTTACTTACTTACTTACTTTCTCCTGGGTTCGAGTCTGCATGTTTCTTCCAATTCTCCACGCCCCCCCCCCCACGTCCCTCCACGCCCTACACGTCCATTATAGTTGTTTTAAATTCTTCTGCATTTACCAAGTTTGCCTCACACCAGTGTATGGATATATGTTACTGCGTTCGCTTGCCCGGCTGTTGGCTCCCAAAGCATCAGCTCTGAAGGTATCTTGGACAATGGCCTGCTAGCATAATTCACCCGTACCTAACCTTTGATGCACCTGGTAGAGGTCTTCGCATTTGACCACATGTCTTTTAAGTAATGCGCAATGCCATACACAGCATTCTTTTATAGGAGCCATCTAATGTCCTTTCCAGAACTTTGTTAATAGTCCAGTTTTCACTTGCGTACAGCATTATAGACTCGACTATATTAACAAGCAAACGTTCCTTTATCTCTCTCTCCAAGTTAGTACTCCATGACCTTTTCATCTTGTGACATACAGTGCCTTTTTGATCTCGAAGTCTTTTTGTGAGCTTTTCATCCACCTACTAAGATATATGAAGTTATCTATGGATTTTAATGCCATTCAGTTTCAGCGTTGATTGCAGTGTTACCAGATAAATTGTAGAGGTCGGGAGTAGTATACCAGCCCCCAGCCTTTACTCTTATTACGCTGTTGAAAAAAAAACAGAAAGTACTTCTATATTTCACGCATCCTTTGAAAAATGGTTTTATTGTTTTTTTTCTTAAAGATCCATTCGTTATTGTATTAGAGCTCTGGAAATCCAATTTTTATGTGTGTGCTCTCTCTACTGACGTTTAAGTGTTTTGGTATTCTTTTGCCTTCTATATTTATTAAATTTTAAGGAGAAATTAGAGATAATTAAAATATTTAAAGGAAATTGGTCATTATTTATGAAGATGATATTCGTGATATTACCTAAAAGTATCCAAACACTATTTTACGTTGAAACTGTTCGATGTTTGAACAGTCAATATACAGAAATAAAGGAAAGGTCAATTTAGAATTTGTTATTTCAAATACACTTTACAACTGGCTTATTTTGTATTGTGTCGTTGATTGGGTAGGTAAGACCTCTCAGGTAATAGTGCAGATATCCAAAATACTAGCAAAAAATTTTTATTCTTTTTATTCTAAATTTCGCTGCAAGAAAATTAGTTACGTCATTTTCTGAAATGGCGGTACTATGTGTTAAATTGATCCTGGCAGACACGAAGTCAAGTCGACGATCATTGAGTGACGTGAATGTCTCTTTTTCTGCCAAATGTACTTTGCTAGAAAAACCCTACGTACCTAGAACAGGCATTTTGTGCTTGTCTAGGCATATGTTGCTTTTCGACAAATGTTTTGGCTCATTGTTGGAGTTTTGGATGTTTTTTATTATCGTTTTCTTCCCCCCCCCCACCCCCCCATCCCCCAACACAATGCACGCATAGACAAAAAATAATGAAACTTTTTTTATGCTACAGAATCACTGGTAAAGTGGTGGTTCTGTTTGGCGCAGGTCACGAAAGCAAGCGTGATTTTAATCGCGATTATTAATTTTTACTTATTTGTTTAACAGTGTTGCCGTATAAAAAATTTTCCTTTTTATTAATTCCCCGCGTTTTTTGTTTTTAGCTGTTTATATGGAACTTTCCTGTTTAACTCAGAAGCCATTCGAGCAAAAGAGGTTAGTGCATCGTATCCACATCTAAAATAGTGATTCCAACCAGCTGTGAAAGATTAAGCCGAAATTAAGTGGGTTCGAACTGGCACAGATTAACTAACTACATCACCTCTTCGTATGTTTAACCTATTAGTGCAGATGCTTTTTGTAGGTTACGTCTCTAAAATTTCCTTTAAGGATGTAGCAAAATTTTTAACAAAACTATACTTTGTGTGAAAACTTGGTATAACTCCCAAAGGTGTAGATGTTAGAGTAGCTAACTTGAATAATGATGATCGTTGGGATTCAGCACAGCATCCCGAATGCAAGCAAGTTGCCATAAATATGTAGTTATTTTTGGCATTGAATAATGCACACTTGTTTACCTAAAAACAGTGGAGTTACTATGAAAGTGAAGAAAAAAGGAAGCTGAATTTCAAGGTACATTGTATCGTAATGAGGTAGAGTAGTCAAAAGAATAATATTTATTCAGAACTATAGGTTTCATTTATATCCTGAAATGTTATTTAGGGTGCTGTGGAATACAAGCACACGACGTTTTGGAAACACGTTTCATTTTATAAATTGAACAACTGTAAAAAGTCAGTTTTCGTAACAATAAGAGAAAACTTTTGACCTCGTACTCTATTTGAATTTTTTTGTTTTAGGATGTCAAGACAAAAACTGTTTCTTTATGGTCATTCATAAATACCAGGGTAAGAAGATATGTTGACATACACATTGTGCTTGTTAATAAAGATTAAAGTGCCTGAGTCCTTTGTTTAAATACCATTCCCAAAGCAGGTGCACTGATTGCTTTTGCTGTTCTTTTTTTTAGGTGTGTGATACATTGTTTAGTGCGCCATTGACCAAGCCAGATTTGGGTAATATGATATTTCTGTGACTCTGCATGAAGGCCAGTTAGTACTCCTTTTTGTCTTACAAAAGGTGTTTAATTGGGTAATAGTTAAGCGTGTGTATTATCACCAACCGAAAAAGGAGTATCAAAATATGAAATCACTAGTCTTAGCAATAACTAGTATTAAAAAATGAAACGCGGCTACTAATATTTATTGCTATTCCTTTATATCAGACGTTTGACTGAAGTTAAGAAAAATTAAACCAAATACAACGTACAATTTTTAGTGTCTTTACATTAAAATTTCCTGCCAAAGCCCTAAAACCCTTCAATAGCTAAGGTAAAATACAAGGCCGTCACTAAAGTCATTGGTAAAGATTGGATCTAAGTCAACTAATCAAACAACGTACAAAGTTTGAGGTATTGCATTATATAGCGAAAAGCATGACCAATCATTTGGCTGGTAGATAAAGTTCTCCATACGTAATGTTATGTGAAACTGTTATACAATCTTACGTATGCAGTCTTTAGGATGACCATATTAACAAACAAATGATTGGTCATATTTTAGTTAAATACACATTTCATATAATATAATGTATAGAAACATTGTTTCACCCCACCTTTTCACATCCAGCATTATACTACGTATACGACCACCCCTAAATTGGTCCCGTAGGTTACTGCCGTAACACTCCCGTAATAAAGCACTGCTATAGTTAATTCATTATGCGGGTGTTTAGCCAGGACCTTTCTCAACAATGGCGCTTATGACGAAACTCAAAATCCAAGAACTGTTGTCTTGAATTACAAACATTTTATCTAGATATCAGGTACGGTTTTTATCCGAAACACATTGTTCACTTTTGCTACTTTGATTTGAATACTAGCTCTAATAAGTATAATGTTTATTCTGGAAACAACACCGTATTTGCAGAATGAATGTCTTCATTTAACGTTTGCTGAAAGGAAAGGGAAAAGCTGTCGTTCTGAATTAATCTACTTTATACATAAGCTGTATCGGGGTTTTTTCACTGTAAACAAGACTAAGCAAAAGGTTGTCTAAAAGTCATATTTTCTGATTCTTTTTAAAAATTATGTGTGGCGCATGTTTCTGTTTTAGTAATGGATCAATCTTTTCATTCTTTTACTGATAAAACAGCAGATTTTCAATCCATTAAATCAATTATTTTAGTTGCAGGTAAATATGGCTTAACTGAATCACTGTTAGAGGATTACCTTTGATCCAAATGTTACTAGACTTTTTAGCAAAAATTTGGTGACCTTCTTTTGCATTTAATTATGTGACAAGTAATATAGTATTGTAGAAATTGAAAGAAAGGTCTTGCTTACCATATCATATGTCGTTGCCAAAAATTGTAGAATAAGGGAAAAACTCTTGTGGCCAATCTTTCCCTTTTTTCATACCTTTCGAAAACCATTGCATTTCGCGCGGTAACTTCCAAAACAGTTAACAAGACTAGGGTTTTTTACCGACTGCAGTGGTTATGAGGAAGATTGAAAAGCACAGCTGTGATATTAAAAGAAAAGAAGCTTAGTTTGACAAAGGGGGTGCAACTTTACATAACTACTACGTGCATATGTATGGAAGGTTCATGCCGTTAATGTACTTTTATCTTTTCTTCTTCTTCTTCTTTTTCTTTCGGCTGCTCCCTGATTCAGGGGTCGCCACAGCGAATTTTCGTCCTCCATATGGCACGATCTTGGGCGTCCTCGCGTCTTAGCCCCTTCCCCATCATATCAGCTTTGATGTTATCCATTCATCTTTGCTTTGGTCGTCCTCTTCTTCTGCTTCCTGGTATCCATCCTCAGCACTCTCCTCCCGACATAGCCCTCTTATCTCCTCTCCACGTGCCCGAAGCATCTCAACCTAGACTCCCTTATCTTCTGAGAGAGTTCTCCAACACCCAGCCTTTTTCTCACTACCTCGTTGCGCAACCTGTCTCTTCGAGTAACACCCAGAGCCCATCGAAGCATTCTCATTTCTGCTACGTTCATCCGTTTCTCGAGTCTTGCCGTCAAAGGAACAGTTTCCATGCCGTACATCATTGCCGGTCTTATTATTGTCTTGTAGAGCTTGCCCTTTCTTTTTCTCTGGCATTCTTTTGTTGCACATCACCGCCATTGTCTTTTGCCAACTGCCCCATCTAGCTTGGATTCTTTTCTTCATCTCTTTGTCACTGCCTCCGTCATATTGTATAGTTGACCCCAGGTACTTGAATTCCGTCACTTCCGGGACCTCCTCACCGGTGATCGAGATCGGTGGTAGGTTCTCATCTTTGTTGACACACAGGTACTCTGTTTTTGACCGGCTGACCTTCATCCCTCTTTTCTCCAAGGCTTCCCTCCAATTTTTCAGCTCTTCTTCAGCTTCTGCCTTATCTCCGTTGATCAGTACTACGTCATCTGAAAACATCATGTTGCCAGGGCTTTGCCTCCAGATGGGATTGGTGAGAACGTCTATGACCACTGCGAACAAGAGAGGGCTCAAAGCTGAGCCTTGATGTAACCCAACCTCCACTTTGAATGGTTCACTCGGTCCAGCCACGCACTTCACCACTGTCTCACATCTACTGTACATGTCTTGTACACACTTCACATACTTTTCTGTGACGCCTCTTTTTCTCAACGTGTACCATACTTCCTCTCGCGGTACCCGATCATAAGCCTTTTCTAGGTCAATGAACACACAATGGAGCTCTTCCTGCCCTTCCCGATGTTTTTCTGCCATCAAACGCAAAGCGAAGATGGCATCAGTCGTACTCCTTTTCGGCATGAAGCCGAACTGTTCCTCACTGATCTCTGCTTCCCTCCTGATCCTGCTATCGATCACTCTCTCCCATAGCTTCATTGAGTGACTCATGAGTTTGATGCCCCTGTAGTTGGAACAGCTTTGTACATCTCCCTTGTTCTTAAAGATGGGTATAAGGGTGCTCTTCCGCCAGTCTTCAGGTATGTGCTCGGTTGCCAAGATGTCGTTGAACAATGACGTCAAGAACACTAGGGCACTACTTCCTAAGCATTTCCACACCTCTGCTGGGATACCATCCGGGCCGACTGCTTTTCCATTCTTCATTCGACTTAGAGCTGTCTTCACCTCTTCCTCGCTGATCTGCTCCACAGGTCCTTCACGTATCTCTTCTACTTCATCCCTCCTTTCCCTTGGGTTTTCTTCGTTCATTAGCTTCTCGTAATACTCCTTCCATCTCTTTAGAATGTCTTCTTCTGAATTCAGAACATGGCCCTCTGCGTCCTTTATCATTTTCACGTGCTGAACATCCTTGGAAGCTCGATCGAACTGTTTTGCCATGCGATAGACACTTTTCTGTCCTTCAGTAGTCTCGAGGTTGTTGTAAATTTCTTCAAAAGCTTCAGACTTGGCTTTCGCCACACTCCTCTTCGCTTCTTTACTGGCATTACGGTACTCCTCTTTGCTTTCATCAGTTTGAGATTTACTCCATTTCTTGTATGCCTCTTTCTTCTTCCGAAGACATTCCTGTACTTCGTCATTCCACCACCAAGTATCTTTGTTTGGTTTTCCCTTACCCGAAGTTTCACCAAGTACCTCCTTGGCAATCGACTTGATGGACCCAGACATAATATCCCAGTCAACCGGGAACACCTCACCAAGTTCCTTTTTCACTTCCGAGACAAAACTATGCCTACACTCTTGCTCTTTCAACTTCCACCATCTGATCTTTGGTTCCGTGCTCTTTGCTCTCTTTGCTTTCACACTGAACTTTACCCTACAGACAACCGGTCGATGCTGACTTGCAGCACACTCCCCTGCTACTGCTTTACAGTCAATAACTTCCTTTATGTGTTTCCTCCTGCAGAGGACATAGTCGATCTGCGTCTTGTAGTTTCCGCTGTGATATTTGATTCTTTGCTCATTTGTCTTCGTGACGTAGGTGTTGGTAATAGCCATCTTACAGGTTCTTGCAAACTCAACTACTCTTACACCCTCTGCAGGGCAGAAGTGTCCATACCCTGAGGCTGAAATTGGCCCGCATACCCTTACTTTTATCTTTTAGATTATCATTTAGTCGCCCTCCACCCTTTCACTTCGTCTGGGCACTTTTCTGGGCATTGATATTACCCCGCACATGCTCATAGGCCATTGGACAACTTTGTGGCTTCTGGGTTGTTTGTGTGTGTGTAGACTATAAATATATAAAATGTGAACCTTCCAGATTGTAAAACGGTCCTCAATACAGATCGCAGAACGTTATATTAGAATAGACAAATTGAAAACTCATATATTTTTGGTACTCGGAGTATCGTCTTTCGTATGATATTACAAGAATCGTACAAATATTGCAGCATAAAATACGCAATTCGAAATCTCCCTCGATGATAAGTACTCCCGACACCCATTTAATTCTTGTAATTTTATGCCGTTATTTACAAGTCAAAGCAATCAAAGCGTGCTTCCTATTCTGGCATGGAAATTCCGATCGTTTATTAAGAAGGATTTTTAAATTGTCTCGTGCAATACACAACTTTTGTAGTAAACCCATTTCACATCGACGCGCTTCTCACCTACATGGTGATGACTTAGTTACTATGGCACATTTAATTTGGAATCCTGCAGCATTACCTCTCAAAGTCCATATGTACTTCGATAACTCGGTCTCAGTTTCCTTGGTTCGTGACGGAAAGGATTTCATGTGGTATCTGTATCGATCTTTGACTCAGGTCCAGACGCGTCATGCGTCAAACGTGATGACGTCCGATGCTGGTACCTCCTCTTTATATACGTTGTAGGTAGGTTGACATTTGCTATTCAATTGGCTCTTGTTGCTATTTGTACAATTACGAGGTTTTATTTGGCCATCGTGCTGTTTGTTAAGAAAACTGCAAGTGTGCTTTTTATCAAGTTTCCCATATTTGAAATGCAACGGTAACGAACTTTTAGGTGCTTCTATCAAATATTTTGTGAAGCTTATTTTGCGGCTGAAAATGCTTTTTTGCGAGTTGACGAAAATGCTGACATGTTTGTTTTCACTGAAAGAAGGATTGAACTATGCTACTTTTCTGTTTCTATTCCGCACTCTAATATTTAGAGGATTTACCTTGTATAGCAATCAAGACAATAACTTCTCAATTGGGAGTATGTCCTTTGCTCGGTTTAATTCTTCCTCGTTGCAGGATCGTTCTCCAATCCGTGTGTTGATCTTTTTGGTAGTTCTTTGATAATTGTAGGAGGATGGTTTGATTTGGTGTTGATATAAAGAGATTTGTCATTTGGTTTATGCAGTGGAAAATCTTTGCCTGTAGGGAGTTGAAATAAAACATCTAGAAAATCAGTAGCTGATAGTTGGCTTCGACAGTGATTGATAGTCGCTCATTCTTGAAAATTTGATTGATATCTTTTCCGGCTTTGTCGAGTGTTGGTCCTCAGGGATTTCGAATGATAGCAAGAGTTTGTCATCTCGATAAAGGCCGATGTACTGTTTGGAATAAACAGAAAGCTTATGCCATATGTATTCAATGAGAAGAATTGAATACAAAACGAAAATAATTCTGAAGGCTGGATGTGCGCAATTGGTAATCGGAGTCCTCTTTCTCGAGCAAGATGTGTCAATCATATCAAATGTCATAAAAGTTGTCACACAGTCGATAATCTTCCATCTCGCCCTTTTGAAATTGCTTGAATCCCGTCTGTCACATTTGTAATAAACTTGGTAAGTCTGGTGTTCACCCCAAGCCTTTAAAGAACCCAGGGACGTTAAAAGAATGATGGTTAATTGACGGGGATGGCTATTACACGTCAAGATGAAGAAATCGCAATTTTTATTTATTTGTACATAGACATTGTATATGCCTGTGATCTCGAGTTTTTCTTGACTATCTCTTTCTTTTCTTGTTCTATTATCCTGTTTGAGCAAATCCATTTTTTGTGTTTCATGCAAGCACTGGGTGCATAAAAAGTGCAGCGGGATAACAGGAAGGTTGAGAGAAAATTCTACTTTTAACTGCAAAAAGTGTGTGTGGAGATCTAAGTGCCAATCTTGCGATTCCAAATGTGCATCTTGATGGCGAAGAAATTGAAGTGGTCGAGACATTCTGTTACCCTAATGACACCAGAAATGCCAGTGGAAGGGCAGATGCAAGTATGACTGCAAGGGTGAGGAGTGGATGGAGTAAGTTCTGTGAACTATTGCCACTGCTAAACAGCAGAGTTCTACCTTTTCCAACCAAAGGTGGATTCTACCAGGCATGTGTACAGAATGTTATGATATATGGCAGCGAACCATGGCCAGTGAAAGCTGAAAATCTGAGCTGCATGGAAAGAAATGACATGAGAATGATTCGGTGGATGTGTAATGTAACCCTGAAAAACGTGCTAAGCTCCATTGATGTCAGGAAACGATTAAAGTTGGATAGCATCAGTGAGTACGTGCAGAAAAGACGGCTTTATTGGTTTGCTCATGTGGAGAGAAATGATGATGATTGGGTGAAGAAGTGTGCATATCAATGAAAGTGGAAGGTGCTCTTATGAAAGTTAGACAAAAGAAAACATGGGAGGAAGTAATCAAATCGGATTTGAAGCAAAAAGGTGTCATCAAAGGTCTAGTTAAGGACAGACTGGCCTAAAAGGCCATTTTATTAAACCGTCCAACACATGTCAGCATGTAAAACTGACGTAAAACCGAATATGATGTACTGATGATGAGCCTCTCGTCCATTTATTTTGTGCTTGCAGTACGTGATGCTTATTTTGTCTGTAAATGGATTTTTAAAGCTTCAGAGCGTGGCTTTCTGTTTCAGGACTGTTATACCAGCTTGGTATAGAACATTGTGACTTGTTACATGATGATGAACTGCCAGACAATATTACGACCTGATCTTGTAGTTTTGGAAAAGACAAGAAAGGATATGTCTTCCGTTAAAAGTATGTGTTTTATTAACAACAGACACAGAAGTAAAAAAACTATTAAATGTTGAATATTTATCTGGAAATTTAGATAAAACATAAGCAAGTTTAATTATGCAAGAAGGTTTTAGTGCTATGTACAGCTGTTGGGTTTTTACATAATGACTTAAAAGAGTTTATAAAATGACAGAAAGGTTTTTTTTAGTATCACAAGAAAACGATGCTTATAGATAAGGAAGCCCTTTTATTAACGAGGAAGGTGTCATGTCTACTTGTACCTTCTGCTGTTATAATTTACAGCACTTTGCCCAACAGGAGTTGTTATGTTTCACTGTAGTGACATGATCTGTAGTTGGGTGTTTCCAGTGAAAGAAGTTACTGACCATTAATAAAGAATTTCATCCAAAAAGTGACAAAGATCGACTATGTTCCCAGGAGTAAAGGAGGAAGAGAGTTAATAGGCTGCACAGGACGTGCCAGAGCTGAAGAAAACAACCTTGGTTGGTATGTCAAACAGGAAATGGAGCCACCTTTTCACCATTACATTTTTCACCTTTTTACCTTTAACCATTCATTCCCTAATACCTTTTACTACCCCCTCTGCCTTTTACCATGTACGTTTTCATTTATAATTTTGTTATTCAGAGTTAAGCAAATGAGTTAAATTTTTTCAAAAGTGTCTATTTCAGTTATCCTTTGACCAATTTTAAATCCAAGGCCAGTTTTTGATAGTTTAGTTCAAGCTCTTTTACATTGTTTCATGAGATTTTGAAAATTCTGCCTTGGCGACAAAGGCAAAAATCTGGAACCTATTGTTGACTTCGGCTGGCTGCTCTAGATATATAAAAGAAACGTGAAATGCCCGCATTCCTGTGAACTTTTGATTTAGCATTTTTCCCGTAGTTGTTCTTAAAAGAACAAATACATTATACTAGAGAAAAAACACCAATTGAGTGCTTTTCAGCTTTTCACTTCAATCTGCCAAATCAATTTTTTCCCAAAATTTGCTTTGTTTGCAAGCAACGTGCACAGCAATTGCCGTTTGTTTACCAACGTTTTTTACCGTTGTTTACTGTTGGTTGGGTGAGTTTAGTGTTACAAGGCAATTTTTCTCAAACACTTTGGTAAACAAACAACGAATTGCGCTTTGTTCATGGCAGCAAGCTGTGTGCAGTGTTACCAGTATTTTTCAAATACTGTCCAATTTAGATCTTTTAGTCTTTCTTGAAATACCAGCATTGTATGTTACAATTTTGTGAAAATTAGGGATTGAGCTCTAAACGAAATAGAAATAGGGTCAGAGTTATTTAAAATGTTTTTCCATATCTGTTACCGTTTTCAAATGGAGACAGATCGAAGACTCTTATCTATACAGGTTATGGCTTTTTTTTTGGAAAACGGTGTGGAATCGAAAAAAGTTACTTCAGTGACCCCCCAAAGTTGCCCATTTTGGGTCAAAGTCATTTAATATTTTTCTTCATATACCTTACCGTTTTAAATGGAGACAGATCGAAGGCTGTGATCCAAATAAGTTATGGCGTTTTGGGGGAAAACGGTGGGTAATTTTGAGAAGAGTTTACTTAAGTGACCCCCTTCCCCAAAGTTGCTTATTTTGAGTCAAGGTTATTTAATATATTTTACCGTATCTGTCACCTTGTTCAATTGGAGACATATTGATTTGAGCTCTGAACGAAATAGATTTTGGGGTTTTTGGACGCCCACAAACTGTTGTCAACACAAATCTCAGGGAACGCTGGAGAACTCATGTAAGATAATTTGCGATTTTGTGATACAATGTGAGAGAGAAAGGACTGCGAGAAAACTAGACATCACCGCAATAAATAAGAATCAAAAGGAGAGAAAAGTTATAGATGTCTCAATACCTGAAGATTTGAGGGTGATAGAAAAAGAACGGGAGAAAGTTTGTAAGTGCAGATCTCTAAGAGATGAAATTGCTCGACTATGGAAAATGAAGAAGTTGAGATTATCCTTGTTATCGTGACTGCGTTGGGAACTGTCTCGAAAAACCTTGAAAGCTCTGTTAAAAAAATTAGAATAACGGTGAATGTAGAGCACGTTGAAAAAACAGCGCTGTTGGTTACCGCCCGAATCTTACGATTGGTCCAAGGGCATTAAAGCTGCAGGTGAAAGGGTTTTGATTTCTTAGATGACAGGTAGCTATTCGGGATCACATCAATAACAACCGAAGGAAATGAGAACTAAAGGTCTGTGAAAAAACATATTAAACATAATAATAATAATAATAATAATAATAATAATAATAATAATAATGGTGATGATGATAATAATAATAGTAATAATTAAAAGAAGNTTAAAAAAATTAGAATAACGGTGAATGTAGAGCACGTTGAAAAAACAGCGCTGTTGGTTACCGCCCGAATCTTACGATTGGTCCAAGGGCATTAAAGCTGCAGGTGAAAGGGTTTTGATTTCTTAGATGACAGGTAGCTATTCGGGATCACATCAATAACAACCGAAGGAAATGAGAACTAAAGGTCTGTGAAAAAACATATTAAACATAATAATAATAATAATAATAATAATAATAATAATAATAATAATGGTGATGATGATAATAATAATAGTAATAATTAAAAGAAGAAGAAGAAGAAGAAGAAGAGAAGAAGAAAAAGAAAACAAAGAAGTTAACATCCTGAGGGATATGCAAGTTCACACTGATAGAACCATCAAAGCCAACAAACCTGACGTTATTATTAAGAAAAAGAAAGAAAAAACATGTATGATTATCGACATGGCAGTACAATCTGATCGAAATACATCCGTTAAAGTAGCAGAAAAACTCTCCAAGTATAAATATATGGAAATTGAGATTACAAGAATGTGGGGAGTGAAGACACAAATTGTGACATTTGTCATCGGAGCACTAGGAGTAATCAAGAAAGGCACTGACAAGCAAATCAGCAGAATTCCTGTTAACATCAACGTTACCTAACTGCAAAAGATGACTTTATTGGGATCCGCCCACAAGTCATGAAAATGGGCCAAAACTAAGTGACCCCCACTTTTTGTGACATCTTGCGCGTTAAAACCACCGTTTTGGAGCCAGAGATTCCCCATTTGCTACAATTAAGATCTCAGTATCACCCTTCGGATTAATGGAAACATGTTATTTGTTGATTCTGGTGAACAAAGTTTTGATTTAAACAAAATAATTTGTTGGTTTTCAATTTAGTTTTTTTTAAAACCGTCATTTATCCAAGTCAGAGAGTTTTTAGATCTACCTGCAGACGGCATAGTGAAATAAAGCAAAATAAAAGGAAATATAAAAAAGCAATCCCCCTGTCGCCAGCATGTAAAATTCATTCTTACCTGACATATGACATATGACAATTTTTAACGTCAATGTGACCCCGGAGCCAAAAATTTGTGCACCCCTGCTCTAGAGTATTTCACTTATCTCACTTGGTTTCCCCCTGAGATGTATATAGTTTTTCTTAGTAATGTTTGTTGATTTAAAACTACTTTCAGACGAGTGAGCACTACTTTAAGGATTGGGATAGGTTTTTCAGCTGCATATTTAAATATTTTCTGAGTTAAATGTCATTTTTATTTTCATAGCTTCAAGAATTTTCTAATCCGATGTATGTACCACTTTTAAATAAACATGTGAGTACCAGATATTTTATGGTATTGATAGACTCGTGTAGTTATTTATAGTACAGGTTAAATTATTTATTAAGCATTTTAGTTAGTTCTCTCTGGGTGGTCTTTTAAAGTTTGCCCACGCCCTTGCCAAGTGATGAGGAAAGGCGGTCAGCATTTCATGGAATAACAGGATATGAAGTAAGATGAACAAAAAAAAAGTCGTGCTAGATGTATGTCATCGATAATAGATTACTCACCATTGTCGGTGTTCAAGGTTTAATGTTCCCATCTCATTGTGGTAAAACTTGGGAGTAGGAACAAACTCAGGGGGTTTTTTTTCATTGATGTAGAAATTTAACACTCCATTATTTCCATTCGCGTAATGAAGCCAAACGTTTTTTTGCATTTTCAGCATAGGGTTGAGTAGCAGGATTGGGAAGAACGTTTTTCATTAAGAAAGGGTATTAAAAGGAAAGAGAAAATTATACAAATGTTTAACTTGGTTGACCTCAACGTATTCGTTACAGCCCACCAATGCCTTAAATAAGCTTTTTGGACAAGTTGAAATAGGCTGGATTTTTCGAGTCAATTGAAGGTCTACACTGTACTCAGTGTTTGGCCTAATCTTCATTGATGGATCTCTGGTTGCTTTTGTAAGTTTCAAAGTTTTTGTGGTACACTTGTTAACCTTTTTTCGACAAAAAATGCTCTCTTTATGCATTACTAACCTATTTTTTGGGCTCCCATTTTCGTTTTTTGCTTATCGTAGCATTTTTGAGGATACAAGGTGTAATCTGCACTGTTACGTTATGACACTTTTATACTGGCTGAGAAACCATTTAAGTACTGCAATTTGAAAATCTAACATGTCAAGGGCAATGTGATAGATTTTGATTTGACAACATTTTAACACTGTCTTGTTTTCTTGAATTTGTTGCTATCTTTAATGTACATGTGTTAATTTTAGTATTACTTAGGCTTGGGTGTTCTTATTTTGGGGATAAGTCTTGCTCTTAATTCTGTTGAAGGTTCTGATGCCAGTCGCCAGTATTCGCCATCTACGTTTATGGAAATCGTATTACATAAGGTGGAACCCGAGGACGCATAGGCAGGTAAGGACAATGTTATATACATGTTATATAGATCAATTTCCACCTAATATTCTGTTGTAGTGTGAAACGGTGTTTGATTGCATAAAATGTTTGTTGCTAGCTGTTTTTAGAATGCGATGTAGATGAAAAGCAGTTGACGAAAAAGGAGATTTAGTGCATTAAAATATATTGTTGATGTGGGGGTATGCAAGTGAGATTTAGTTAAGAAGCTAACCTTGAAGGTGCCCCGATTCCAGTATTATTAAAACAAGTGTAAAACGGAAAAACAAACAAAACAATTCGATAATAACACCTCATAGTTTTTATTTCCTTGTTGATCCAATAGAGCCTTCAGACCAACAAGCCTCTTCAGTCAGGAAGGTGTGTTGGCATTTAACGTGCCACTGCCGGAAGGGCGTTACCGCTTTTCGTTGTGATTGTTGGTGAGAGCAAATATTTCTGCTGGTGCCTCTGCTATTGTTTGTGCCTTTGAGCCTGTACATTTGAATGACGCTAAAATATTGTGATTTCTTCGCTAAAATCCTTGACGTACGTTCCCACACTCTGTTTTCTTTTTTTTGTGGAAATTACCATCCAGCCAGATGCAGCCCTCGAAAATAGAATAGACTGTACATGCAGTGATTTTCAATTTGATTCACAACACCCACCAGTCTAAACAACTAAGACGTTCTTTCTGTTCATCGAGAAGACCATTTTTCTTTGTGTGTCTCCTATTTAGTGCTTACTGGCTTGACCTGGATGCTTCATTGCCACATCATCTTAGTCAGCTTTGATAACTTAACATTGCCAATTATTATTTTCAACTCCGTTAAATTTGGATACAGTAATATTGGCCACTCGGATATCATTTGATTTTTATGGTAGCTGTCAGTGTCTCGAGATTTTATCCATCTACTCATATGCTGGTAATAAAAATTGTTGCTGATAGCAGTAGTATTCCCCGGGTTGTGATAAAGCATCCCATGAACCTCCGACGGCAAAAATTTGGAACTTATTGGCTTTTGAGTGCCTCCCTTCGTCATAAGAATTAAATGCTATAAAGTCAAAAATTAAATCATCACTTTATTTAACCTTTTTTTCTGTAAATTCTTCACAGTTCCACACATAGTGACTTTATACCTGGTATAGTTCTAAAGGTGAATAAGGTCTTCCTCATCGATCATGGTAGCTCCTTAAAAATGGACATATATTTTTTTTTCACAGTGGGCCAGGTCGAATAGAAAATGGGATGTCTGGGTATTGCTATTATTGCTTTGCTATCCTGTTGTAGCTTTTATCATTAATAATGCAGAAATATACACCAAAAGTTAGCTTTGCCTTCTACCCTTGAGACCGTTATGAAGCAGTTTAAGCACAAGTGCTGCAAATTTATGAAGAGCTCAGATTTTTTTCGGGGTCTACAAATGGTACTTATAAGGAGGCAGGGTACACGTTCTTGAGAAGGATATTGAAGATGCGCGTTTGACTCTCCAAAGTATAGTTTCTACAGAGAAAGCAGGAGATTTTTCGTTTATAACAGCACTTCCTTCTTTTCTCAAATTGTAACCATGCTGTAGTGATTTATACTAGCAGCCTTAGAAAAGAAAAAAGTAAAGCTGCAATTACAAAAAAGAAGGGAACACCATTAGTTTTTACTATTTTTACCTTTATTTGAAGACACCCCATAAGATATTTATCGTCTTTGTGTGGCATTTCTTATGAAACAACAAGATCAAAAAGATAGCACTGGTCAACAAAATTGATTTTTGGCTTGGCACGAAAACTTAAAATGGCTCCTGTAAGTTATAATTTTTACTTTTCGAAAATGATTACTTAAGGGAGGCAATTTTTTTCTGTTTAAATGTAATGGCTTTCGTATTTCGAATCGAAGAAACCATTTGTAGTGAAATGAAGGCATGGTATAGTCATTTTTCATCAAAGGTCAGGCTTAACCTTACAGACATTGTTGTCATCTCACGGCCCATTCATCTCATGGTGGAAAATTGATTCCAGTTCATACCGATGATAATAGACTATACCGATAACTTGGTAAAGTGATGTATTGAATAAAATTTGGATTCATCACTCCAATCTTACCTAAAATTGAGAGAGGAGAGAGAGAGAGAGAGAGAGAGAGAGAGAGAGAGAGAGAGAGAGAGAGAGAGGGGGGGGGAGAGAGAAAGAGAGAGAGAGAGA
>RDPX01000131.1:1139179-1370737 GCA_003991215.1 Morbakka virulenta | reverse complement strand
TAAACAAGTAAAAAGCTGCACAAATAATTTCCACAATTGCTCTCTTTGTTTGCAAGAAAAGTTTCATACTCTATTCTATGCAAATAACAATGAACTCCTAAATAAACGTGTCCCCATATAAACATATTCTCACTTGCAAACTATAAATCTATAGGCTAATAATACGTTCACCCACCCTTTTTTCTGTTGTACGTTCAAATATGCCTCTGGGGATTTTGTCAAATCAATAAAAATTTGTAGTGATTTTGCAGTATTAAACGAGTCCTAAATTAACAGTCTAGCTTCTTTCTGTTTTAAGAGGGAGGGAGAGGGAGAGAGAGAGAGAGAGAGAGAGAGAGAGAGAGAGAGAGAGAGAGAGAGAGAGAGAGAGAAGAGAAGAGAATGTAGACCGAATATTCGCAAAAAACGGATTATTCTATTTATCCTGCATTAGTGTTCAGACCCTTGTACAGTTAAAATACCATTCCTCCTGGTTTATTCATGTGCAGGTAGCACAGTCTCCGTTCATGGTATTACGCCTAATCTTAACTGAATGTTAAGATAGAGTGCTAACGAGTGCAAACTAGGTTCAAACTGTATAATAGTGCTTTTGTGTTCCCGTTTCTGTATGCTGTTTACTAAGCATCCTCAGCAAATAGTTTGTTTATGCCGATGTGCAAGTTAAGTGTAACAGACCGCAATTGTTTACTTTTTACATGCATAGTATTGCCTTCACAAGAAACAAGTGGTATGTTTGAACCGTAATCCGTCATTGTCAAAATTAAGAGTGGTTGTAAAACGCCAAGGTGAGCGTAGTTCAAAGAGGAAAACGTCGGAAAACTGATACGGGAAAACATAAAATACCGTAGAAAAATGGTACAATCCTAAATACTAATATTGATCAGAAAGGAATAGCTTTTAACTCGGTTAAATAAGACGATACTAATCAGAACCCTTAATCATCAATTCTTAAATTCATAAATCATTTGTTGGGGGCAGGTATTTAATTGAAAAGAAAAGGGGAGAAAAGAAGTAGCAGTTCATTGCTTGGTGGTATAGGCCACGCGCAATTCCTATGGTATTGTCATAGTGAACTGTAAAACCAAGGTAAATTGTTAGCTTGGTTTCTGAAACTTACAAACAACATTTTTTAATAAAAAATACACTCGGAGATTGAACGTCAGAGAATTATCCGGTTTTTGTTAAAACTTTTTTTTTCGTTGAGAATTGGATATCTCTTCTGAATCTATATGCTATCCATTCTTGGAAAGGACTTACAATCCAGTAATAATACAGTTTGCAATAGCCCTTTAATATTTTTTACTTTTTGTTCTAGGAGTCTATGGATAATATAAACAAACTTTTGTTTAACAGAATACAACAGGTATTTTATATTTGTGAACTTTAGCTCCTTTACTCTTTTGATCGTTTAATGTATTAGTCTTTCGGAATTAGTTGTGACGTTATCTAATATGTAAGTGATACGTAATACGTGTTACACATACTGCGATTTTTGGAGTTGATACAGGAATTAATTTCCCTATTTGTATTTTGTATGGGTCGTTCTCCCGTAATTCCGTAGTGGGATGACAACCCGTTATCTTCAAATGTAAAGAAAAATGAGAATTAAATTAACAACACTTTGAGAGAGGTGCGTGCCATCAACAATAATAGCAAAATTGAATTCGGTGTTTAAAAATATGATGCACAGGTTTTGAAAAGGGGAAAATTATCAACAGCCAAGGGTTGTTGGGTTTGTAGGGTTTGTAGGAACGGACAAGAATAAGGAAAATTAAGTAAATGATAGCTTAAGTCAAGAATACCTTAAAACAGTGGTCCCAAGCAACGGTCCGTGGGGGGACAGCATTATTTTTTTTGGTGTTTACATTTTAATATATTTTAGTGTTTCTGGTTTTTCTCTTTACTTTTATTGATGTATATATTTTGTAAGAACCTAAACTAGTTCAAATATAACGACTTAGAGACCCCGATGTTTAAGTTTTAGTCTGTGTATCTGCCACTTATCCATGCACCGGTCCTCAGGAAGTTCTTAAACTTTGAAACCGGTCCTTCCTTTGCACACAAAAAGGTTGGGAACCACTGCCTTAGGATATCGAGACAAAGACTACATTATAAGTCAACGTACGAAAGCGATAAACTGTCCGGTAATATCAATGAACGTGTACAACTTGGAAGGAAATTTGACGAATTTGACATTATAGTGAAAAGCGTTCTTATGAAAGACGGGTTCCATTGAAGAAAATCAAGTGATGAGAGATCGTACTCCAAAAGAAAAGCAGGAGGTAGGGGACTGAAGAGCTTAAAGAAGTTTATAATGAAACTCAGACAAAAGTTGCATCCTATATGGCTACATTAACAAATGATGGATTAGTGCAGCGTGAAGAAATGAAATGCAGAAGAAACACATATCTGTGAAGCGAAAAGCAGGAACGGGAATGAGACTTAACCTTGGATTTTACTGATTTAGACCCTTCACTGTAATGCCGAATGTATTAGGTTTATCCCTTTTAAGCATCGTTTGTGTCAGTTTGTCACTCTTTTTCAGGCACTGGATGTACTTGTATATTGAAAATGAGAGTACTTAGACAATAACTTAGAAAACACCCATTCCAAGCTGTATCGCAAAAGTTATATAGTCCTTAGCTGCAACTGACGTTGGAAAGTCATTCGTCGATGTCTACAATTGTCTATTATATGTTGCGGTACGTAATTGTACTCAAGTGTGCTTACAACTAGTTATTGATCAACCTCGCCAAAGACATTCTTAAGACCGACCAATGATAAAACCGTAGACCTTTGGGATTTTTGACATGTCTCAGCAAGTAAGCAAGTTATGATGTGTGTTCAAATGTTCCTGATACCATTAAAGTAAACCCTTTTCGATTTTGCACGCAATAAAATCATTAGCTTACTAAAACTGAAAAAATTTATTTTTATTGGGGAGGTATAAACCTTCAAGAAAACACATTTTTAAGGTGATCGGCCTAAAATGTTAAGGATCCACATTCTGACCGTTTTAGTGAATCAAATCTGCAATCTCTCGCTTTCAACCAACCGGTGACTGTTTGCATTCTCAGACAGTTCTAATTATTTTAGCAAATATGTGCGTAAGTCATTGCGCCAATGTGATCATAGAAATCTGATTAACGGGGCAGGTAGGACTTCCATGGACATTTCTCAAATAAGTTTATTTAGTTCTGCATAATTGGGTGCGTTGCGATTGAAGTATTTTTGTTATTGTCATAGCTGGATATCCAGTTGAGGTTGGTAAAGTTAGTGGGTTACTCAAATATTCCAAACAAGTTTGATTCGAAAATTTTGGCAGCAACTCTGCCATTTTTTCAAGTTAACCTTTAGCGTATTTCCAATAGTTTTACTCAATATTCTTGTCGTAGTGAGAGGATCCAGGTAGAGTCTTTTTGCCACTGACTTAGGTAATCTTATTCCTCAAGAGTTTGCTTGGGTATCGAATTGTATCACACAATTATTCCCGTTGTTTGCTTTTTTCATACTTTTAATAAAAGATTTTAGCGGGATTTTGTAATTGCGATATTTTTTTTTACTAATTCACGTTTTCTTCATTGTTTTAGACGTAGCCCTTTTTTGTCTAAATCTCGGTATATTTTTGTTGAGAGCTGTTTGCACCCTTATTCAAGACCATTAAAAATGGCCTTTATTGGTAGGGAAAATGTATTTGCTGCT
Organism: Morbakka virulenta; assembly: GCA_003991215.1. NCBI lineage: Eukaryota > Metazoa > Cnidaria > Cubozoa > Carybdeida > Carukiidae > Morbakka > Morbakka virulenta. The sequence goes on along the minus strand of RDPX01000131.1, from coordinate 1,367,035 downwards.
CGCCATTGAGATTCCGATTTTGAAAGTCTGATTCCCTCTTTACTATCGCATAAGGAGAACTACTTATTTCTTTAGATTCAATGATTTCATTCTTTTGAGACATAGGTGTTTCAATTTCTTGCACTATATTTGATAAAAGATCTATGTCGAAGCAAGTTATTGAACGGGAGGCTCCCCAATGCTTTTTGAGACCAGCATGCGTTTTGGCTCATTTTCTACAAACTGCTTTTTTCCTGCTGTTGATAAAACAACTATTCTGAAGGTCTGCTTGTTCTAATGATACGTATGCATGACTGCGAATGACATTCGATTTTTTCTGCGTGTTGTTTTCTTTGCATGTCCAATCGTGTCACCTTAGAGGGTTAACCTTGTACAAAACTGGCACATTATGCAAAGAATAAGCAAGATTAATACAAAAAATTCCATTTTTGCTCTTTAAAATACCTCATTACTCCAACTAGCAAAATAAGGCTTTTGTGTGATGAGACTTTGTCATTGATCATCATTATGAAGAATAATAATATTTATGTTTTGTCACCTAGAATACGTTTTCACTAAGTTTTCATTTAGTTAAAATTAGTTTCTATTAACATACAATGCAATACTACCCTGGATCTAAGTGGCTTCGTATTTCGAAATATGTACAAATTACGTGTAGCTTTTAACTAATTTCTCACATTTTTTTCCTCAGTTTTCAATGCATGCTAGCATGTTTTATAAATAGCAAATTTTGATACCTATTCAATTAATGGTTAGAATCTTTTGATATGTAACTTTGTTAGTTACTCTATAATATTAATGATAAGAATTAATACCGTCATTCAAACTCTTACTTTTTTCTAAATATTAAAATGCTGTCAAACCTGGCAGTAACTAGTAGTTTGCATTGGCCGGCCTGATTGGAAAAGTAAGTAATCTTAGTGACAGTATTGATTTCTAATCAATATATGGCATGAATATTGTGTAAAAATATATAATAAAAAGAAAGAATCAGTAAAAATGATGCTATGTGGAGACTAGTAGGAGACATGATCAGGATTGCTCTATGGCTTGTTGAAGCAGAAGATGAGGTTAGGACATTGAACGATGATTCCGCCAGGTTTACCTATGAAATATTGATAACAGCAGCAATAATAATAACAATGATAATAATAATAATAATAATAATAATAATAATAATAATAATAATAGTAGAAATAAACTATAATATAGTCCTGGGTATTGACAAAAAACTGCGTTCGGCTGTTTTGTTTCGACATGGGAAAATGAGATAACCCTTTGCCAGAACTACTCCCACGTCACCCTTTGGCAAGGTGTAGCATCTGTCAGTCTACTCTGAGACCTTGAAGTTCCGTGTTGGTATCCGACGGGGTTTTCTCTGTCTCATGGGTAGGGGGGAATCTTTAGCCCAAACTGGCAGCCCCCTAGTGATGGTGTTATAATAAAAAATACCAGCGGCAGTGTAACCTTAAACTCACTACCCTCGAAAAAGTGCATTATGGATTATCAAAGTGTCGCAAACGTGGCGTGAATGAGACTGGAATCACTGAAGAAAGTCTCGCTCGCAGCAGATGTTTCATGGCCCAGCAGCACGAACCTGGCCGTCATTAAGCTACTGCTAGGTGGGTCAGAAGAAAGTGGTCAGAGGAGGAAAAGAGGATTGTTATGGAGTGTTACTATAGCTCCGAACCAAGCTGCAATGGCTACAGGGAAAGAATGCATAGTGTGTGGATTAGTAGAGGTATGTTCCCGATTACTGAACAAACATTAGTAGCTCAGAAGCATCAAATTACAAAGAAACAGTGGTTATCGAATCTGGAGCTTGAAGAGATAAAACGATCGAGCAAAGATGCATTATATAGACAGAGAACAGGGAATCAGGCACGAGAGTATATTTAAAGACGTTGTTGATTTGATGTCAGACGTTGATCATTGGAGTGCTGGTGGGAATGGTTATTTGTCAGACTATGAGGAAGTACCCGATGAAGAGAAGAATTTGATTGAACAATATGTAAGATAGGTAAGAAGGGAAAAAACCGATTACCATTACTGAGAGGCATTGAAAAAGGAAAGGTATATGCAGTAGTGAAAAAGGTGACCAATTTATTGGGCAAGATTAAGGTGAACAACATTACTGAGAGTAATGATTTGACATATTGTGGAGGCGTAATGATGATATAAATACTTGGAATGAAAAGCAAAAACAAAAGGAAAAGAAAAGAAGCATAGTGGAAATGTAGGCTTGAAGGGCAAGTCAAAGATTTGAACAGAGATCTAGATCGAGTGAGTGCCCTAATTGACAAGAAAGCAGCTGAAAAGAAAAGGTAAGATGCATTGCAAAGAAAGTATAGGTTCAAGCAAAAAAGATTGCAATTTGCGAAGGAGGTGGTGAGGGAAAGGACTAAAGGACTAAAAGAAAAGATTACAAGATACAACCAAAGAACCAAGCAATACTAACAGTTCAAGAGCAACGAAGGTGGATTCTATAAACAACTGAACAGTGAAGGAGAACAGGGTGAAAGTGAATTGACGCATGCAAATGAAAAATGGCAGTTCTGGCCAAACAAATGGAGTAAAGAGATCGAAGACAATAAGGACAATAAGTTATTAGAAGACTTAAAAACGAGGGTGAATGCTGGACCAAGACAAGCAGAAGTGAATATCTTGGAAGATAAAATAAAGAAGGTTCTTTAAATAATACCAAAGTAGAAGGTACCCGGACCAGATGTTGCACAAGGCGAAAAGTTACGAGAGTAAATAAATTTTCAGAGAGTTTTTTTATTGTATGCTTCAAGGAAAAAACACCAGCGTGGATGACAAAGGGCCGAACCTTTCTGTTACGGAAAGACAAGTCAAAAGGGGAAAATGCAAGTAACTAACGCTCCATCATATATTTATCTCCTTGTTAGAAGTTATCAGCAGGGTTATTATGATGACATTTACTCCTTTTTTGGAAAGGAACCAGGTTTTGAGGTATAGAACATGTTGACCTACCGGGAGACCTTTAATTATCTGATTGGTGGTAGATGTAGTTAAGTCTCTTTCTTAAGTGTCTCTTTAGCCTTCTTTGATAACTCTCCCAGTGATAGTATCTCGGTAAAGACACCAGCGGCAGTGTCACCTCATCACCATTCTTCTTATTTATGAGTGCAATTGAAAATTGAAATGAATTAGATGACGACATAAATGATGCTTGAGGCAATAATGCTAAAAGTGCCTCGTCCACCAGGTGTTCTGTGGGTGAGCAGCGTGAGCCCTGTCATCATACTGTATCTGCTAGGAAGGGTACTAAGAATGTAAAAATCAAGTCAGACGGAATCCTTTTAGCTACTCAGGAGCAAGCTCTAAGAACAAGGTCGATTCAGCATTACATCGACATGAGAGAATAGAGGTTACTTTGTAGAATTTGTGAAGAACGCGATAAAGTACTAGCACATATTTTGGATGAATGCAAACACCTAGCCCAGACACAATGCAAAGAGTGACTTACCTTCGATTGGAATTTTTAAGATACTAGCATTTTTGTTGTCATTGAACGCCCAAATACAGCCCCTGTTATATATGTGTACCTACAACACAAGTAGCATTTTTCTTACGTACTACTAAAGACAACCCAAAGGATTCCTTGCATTTTGACAATCTATAAGATACATTTCAGCTTCATTTATTGGGAACAATATGTGAAATATATCACAGTTAAGTGGAAGGAAAAAAACGCATTCTTGCACCAAATACCAGTTTTTAATAATTCTCTACCAGTTGCTTTTTTAATGTAATTAACTGCTGCTCTTTAAAATAGATCTAAGCATGGAAATGGTACAGGAAATGGTACTTATTGAGTGCCGCGGGGCAAATATAAAACGTTAGTCTCTTTTGGGTCCATAGCAGGGGACTTTGCTCTTACTGCCCTGGTTTTTTTTAAAAAATAATATGTAGCCTCGAGAAATCTAGGTTTAAACGGGCGGGCACACACCGACCTTTTATTATGATATAATGGTGGTTATATGTATATGCAATATATAATACACGTTTTACTACTTTATCCTAGCATTTCGATCATTTTTTGGTAACCTACAAATCACAGACCATTTATACATTTCTNAATGGTACTTATTGAGTGCCGCGGGGCAAATATAAAACGTTAGTCTCTTTTGGGTCCATAGCAGGGGACTTTGCTCTTACTGCCCTGGTTTTTTTTAAAAAATAATATGTAGCCTCGAGAAATCTAGGTTTAAACGGGCGGGCACACACCGACCTTTTATTATGATATAATGGTGGTTATATGTATATGCAATATATAATACACGTTTTACTACTTTATCCTAGCATTTCGATCATTTTTTGGTAACCTACAAATCACAGACCATTTATACATTTCTGAAATTGCCCTAAAAACTTGTATATAAAAACGAGATTGAGACTAAAATAATTAGCCTGTCGATGGGAGAGGTATTTCTTAAACGTAGCTCAGAAAAAGCTTAAATCGTATGGCATGATACAGTTTGTTGTCTATAAAATATTATTCTTTCTTTGGTATGTTAACTTGTACATGAGTTTAAAGAGCTGATACGTAAATTGTGCCTTTTTAAAGAATTAATCTTCAGAACATTAATTACCATTTTTATAAGTTAAATAAAGTACTTTAAAACACATACTACCATAGCAATTATGGTAGAATCTTCTCATCTGAAGCTGTGTGATGGAATATGTTCATAAATTAAAAGTATTTCGCATGGAGACTTTTCTGCCAGCAATGTCAACTGTGCAAACGTGAAGCTAGTATTTGACAGAATTGAACAAACATTTTTAGGAGGTAGGTGAATGGTGTTCTTGGTCTTGTAAAAATTTTGTTTTGAATCATTTATCTATAATCTGTAAATTATCGTACGACATTTGTAAAATGATGCAAATAGTTAACACAACCAAAATGGTTAGGCATAGAAATGTGGCCACATTCTGAAAGATGTTTAAAAGTTTATTTCGAGCTATTCCCAGAGTTATTGCAAACTTCAAAGTTTAAATATAGTGGACTTTGGAGCAATGATTATGTGTGATATTGTGAAAATAAACCGTATATACTAGAAATGTATTTAGTCCATCTGCCATTACATACACAAGAGCTTTGCCTGACGTCTTTTAATACGATCATCTCAAAATTTGAACACCCTGAAAGGTCGATCGGAGGTCCCAATTATTGATGTTCTACTGTGGATGTTTATTGTTAGACTAAAAGGGGCTATTATAACTTGAATCCAGCTAATCTTTTTAAGAATTATTTTACACTTTGAAGCGAATAGTGTTATGCTGGTCGTTTTTTTTTCAAAGACAAAGTATTACATTTTTCTACAGTGTGTTAAACTCTTCTTGTTCGATTTGACCTAGAATTAGAAATTTTTTTACAAAGTATCTCACACGGTGACTTTGTGCTCCTGCCAATGACTACTGATAAAAATAATGAAAATATTAGCAAACATCTGATTTTATAAGAAGCACAAGCTGCGCGTCATAACTGTGACCACCGCTATACTTTTTCCTGTAATGAAAATAGATCCGCCCCTGCTCTCAAGGAACAGCTGTGCAACTTTTATGCTGTCATGTTATGTTTAGGAAAACATTTTTCGTTCCTTTGAATAAGTACATTTGTACCCCTATTACAGAATGGTTCTTAGAGTGACAGTTATAGCGCGACATTGTACATTGTACTTTGTTTATATATGTCACTTGATTGCCAAGGTAATAGCTGTGATTTCTTCTGTTATACTTGACAGATAACGTATTTTTTGAAAACTCAGTTTATTTCTGAATACTTCGGTCGTTGTATGGACAAATTGTAACGTTTGAAGCTTTTTAACGCTGGACTTTCATTTTTGTTTGTTGCCTCAAACTCCTAATTTGTGTTCATGAAAATATTTATATGTATGTAATATAATTGGAATTTATTTGTTTTTTGTAGCTCCGGAGTGTATGCGAGTCATTACAAAAGGATATTGACGCTAGAGCTACTGTCGAAGTACCATCAACGAACGAAAGTGTTGGAAATCAGAAATCACCTGCCTGGTCAGGTGGTCAGACTACAGCTGTTTAGAGACCGGGACAAGAATCAAGATCAAAATGACCTAATGTTTTACTGTGTTTGTACAGAATTGTTTTCACAGCTTTGACCGGAATTTGCTGCCATTTAACGCGAATAATTGATTTCAATAAGTCACTGGCGCCTATAATGCTAGAATTTGTATACTTCATGATGACACTTGAATAAAACGATATAATAGTAAATTTAGTATAGGGGCAATGTTGCACCAGTAAGAAATTAAAATGTGCTTTATTATCGGTGCGAAGTAGTAGGACTTGTAAAACATTCGGATTCATTTTTGGATGCAAGTGACCACATAGGATTTTGTTGTGACTTCTGTCGGTATAAATTTTCTATTTATCATTAGACAGAACAAACAGTAATCGATGGTTTATTATGTACTTCGCATTAGAATTGTGCTGTTATTTCTTTAGGTTTAGTTTATTCCAGAGCCTTTTGTTATAGTTGTTTTGTTACGACTCCAGATACTGTAAAGCATTTGGCGCACAAAACTAAAACATTTCTTGTAAATTTTGTCAAGAGGTGCATGCGCCCAGCGGAATTATTTTTCACTGTATTTCATCTTTTATTTGATAAGGTATTCCTTTATATGCAAGGAGCCAACTACTGTAAAAATACAATACGAAGGCACCCTTCATCTGGGACGCTTAAGAAAGGACTTTGTTATGTTTTACTTATGAACATCTCTGTTGCTTTTTCATACGTGTTTATTTGTAACTTGCAGTTTCAGATTAAAAGTGTATTACACAGTGCTTTTTTTAGACCTGCTAATAATTCAAAATGAAATTAATAGCCTCTGCACACATTTTTATTTAAAACTGTTGCCTGAAGCCCTGCTGTACAAGATAATTTTCTAGTGGCTCTTCATAAAGCTGGTTTTCTTTCAATATTTTTTTGAGTTGGAATACCAACAACCAGAAGACCAGTTAGTGCCTCTTTTTTTTAATTGTAATTCCAGAAAGAGCATAAATAAGGTTAGCTTTGACCGGATGGAACAGATGTGATTTTACTGCCCCATAACTTATAACATTGGCCTCGGTTCTTGTATTGATAGAATCGATAGTTATTCAATATACGCATTTTCAGCAAGTGTTTGGTATTATTATATGAACACAATATTTAATTGTTAGAAAATATTATGTCTGACTTTCTCAAAATTATGGTAGAAGTATAACCAGACGGTGCAGCAGCTACACACCGTAATATATGCCATTTATAACAGAACCATTTTGAACACTGTCCAGGACTCTAAAACAACAACAACAAGAAAAATGCGTGATTTAGTACATAAGTCATATTGCAAGCACGAAAGATGTTCTTGACAGGGAGTTTCATTATACTTAGCAACAATAATGTTCAAATTAAAACTTGTTCAAAGCCTCCATTTAAAACATTTGCAAATAATCTTCATTCTTTTAAAAAGTTTTCTTTACTTTCAGAGTCTCTTAATGGGAAGACCAGCGTACTTCAATTTACTAAAAATTTTTGATAATTTTTGTCATTATAATGGTATAAGATGTTCTAAGAATTTCCCAATAGATACTGATGATGGCTGATTTCACCCGAAAACTGTACGTAAGATGACTGGCTGTGGACTAATTCGTCGTTGCTTTTGTTCTTCATACGTAGCACACTCATCTTTGTGGTAGATTGTGCATCAGAACATCTTCCTTTTCCCCCTGATGTATACTTCATTTAGAAACCGTAAATTATCATCAATTTATTCCTTGTGTCAAATTGGTCCAGTTAATTTTTCTTTTCTATCCATTTTTAGCTTCCACTGTGTGGTACTCGTTATATCTTACATTCCAAGTAAAGAAATTTGACATCTTTAGAATCTTATTATTACCAGATAAACTTTTCTTGAACGTTTTTTTTTTATCCGCCGCTGCCTAGTTCACGGTGTATTGGGGAGGTAAAAAAATTGAGCACTTGTTTTTATTCTAAGAATTGCCTCAGATGTTGTGGAGTTCCTTAATTAGAGAACAAAAATCACAAAAAATTATCCGTCGTTTAGAAACACTTGTTGTATATGATAACAGCCAGAAGTATAGACTGGAATTTTTGTTTGAACTGTTGTTTTGTTAAGCATGGACGTGGCAGCATTTGTCGACTTACAATGATTTTTAGATCACTGGTTGCAACGCATAAAAAATACCAGTCAACTCCTTACCCCATAAATTGAGAAACCCAGTGATAATTTTGATTGGAATGTACTTTTGCAAAAATTTGGAAATAGTACGGAAAAAAACAGAAAAGCCTTCAGAGCACCGCCATTTATCAAATTGCACAGGATTTACATTTATTTCTATTATGTAAAGAGAAAAGCCTTAGGAGCACCGCCATTTATCAAATTGCACAGGATTTACATTTATTTCTATTATGTAAAGAGAAAACCTTAGGAGCATTCTTCTTGTACATTGATTTACCCATTAATTTCACTCATGTGAAATGGTATGGAAACAACCGAGAAATGCCTTCAAAGCTCTTGTATTGGTCAATTTCCACAGCATCCAATTTACGTACCCAATTGTACAAAGATTCACCCTTTAATTTCGGTTATTTAGCAGGTAGCATGAAAACAACAGAGAAAAGCCTTCTGAGCACTTTTATNAATAGTACGGAAAAAAACAGAAAAGCCTTAGGAGCACCGCCATTTATCAAATTGCACAGGATTTACATTTATTTCTATTATGTAAAGAGAAAACCTTAGGAGCATTCTTCTTGTACATTGATTTACCCATTAATTTCACTCATGTGAAATGGTATGGAAACAACCGAGAAATGCCTTCAAAGGTCTTGTATTGGTCAATTTCCACAGCATCCAATTTACGTACCCAATTGTACAAAGATTCACCCTTTAATTTTGGTTATTTAGCAGGTAGCATGAAAACAACAGAGAAAAGCCTTCTGAGCACTTTTATTGATCAAATTTCACATTGATTTTCACCTGGCCTATCTATCAGCTTAGTCATTTAGGAAGTGGTATGGAAACAAAAGAGAAAAGCTTTCTGAGCACACATATTGGTCAAATTTCACATTTATTTTTATGTATCTCATGTACAGATATCCGTCTTCATTTCGCATATTTGCCAAGTAGCATGGGAACAACATGAAAAAAATCTCTGAGCACCCTTATTTATCAAATTTCACAACATTCTATTGGGTATCATGCACAGCGATTTCGTCACAGTCAGTTGTTGTGTGGGGATTTTTTCGGTGGTTTTTAGATAATATGCCCTGTAATAGGAATGCGCTTTTCCTCGTATTTTGTTATTTTTTGTAGCCCATCAAAATTTGTATGTAAAGCTTTTAAATTTTTTAAACCAAGTTTTTTTTGTGAAATGCCTTTTGCTTTTTATATTTGTTGACAAATGAAGATTATTTACTTCATAATCATCTATTTACATAGATTAGATTTTTTTATGGTGTTTGAATGCATAGGTATACCTGAACGTTATCTTCTTGACGTAAGAAGGAAACGAAGGAAAAACTGGCAATGACAACTATATTCAAACAACTCCACAAAGGGGGAAAATTAAGGTATCAACATATTTCTAAAGAAACGCCAGCACAAGTAAACTATGAGTTATAGTTTTGAATTTCAACTTTATTTGGTTCAAAAATATTGAGAATAATTTGCCCCCCCCCCCCCATTTATATTTATTTTTTTTACCAAGATGAACATTAAACATGCTTTTCCTGGAGTACACAAATCTCAAGTCAATAAAAAAATGTATTACCCTGAATATTCAAGGCTGCTTCACTGAGAAAGTGTTTTTGTCGGTCTGGATCTTAATTACATCTTGTGTCACTTCACCTATTTTTTGGATATTGCTTGTTTTAAAATACAATTCATTTGAGAAAATGGGGAATTTTCCAACCGCAAGCTTCGGTTTTGCTTAAGACACCAAGGCTCCTCAGTGAAAATGGAAGGAATTGGTAGAAATACTTTCTTATTATCAAACAGAGTTCAAGACAAAAAACTGGAAAATGACAAACTACACATCTCTAAATAATCCATAACACATAAATCTGCAAATGTGGTACACCATCATTTTTATACTTTGCAGGTACGCTACCAAAAATGACAAACTACACATCTCTAAATAATCCATAACACATAAATCTGCAAATGTGGTACACCATCATTTTTATACTATACAGGTACGCTACCAAAAATGACAAACTACACATCTCTAAATAATCCATAACACATAAATCTGCAAATGTGGTACACCATCATTTTTATACTATACAGGTACGCTACCAAAAATGACAAACTACACATCTCTAAAGTGGCGATTTNAAAATGACAAACTACACATCTCTAAATAATCCATAACACATAAATCTGCAAATGTGGTACACCATCATTTTTATACTTTGCAGGTACGCTACAAAAATGACAAACTACACATCTCTAAATAATCCATAACACATAAATCTGCAAATGTGGTACACCATCATTTTTATACTATACAGGTACGCTACCAAAAATGACAAACTACACATCTCTAAATAATCCATAACACATAAATCTGCAAATGTGGTACACCATCATTTTTATACTATACAGGTACGCTACCAAAAATGACAAACTACACATCTCTAAAGTGGCGATTTTGTAGAATGATATTTTAGCGCAGCTTTTAGAGCTTCTTTAACTAACAATTTTTATACATCGTAAATAGTAAACTTCAAATATGTCAACAAGTAGAGTGTTACTATTATGCCACATCTCCGGGTCCGACAAAAACGATATCGACTAATAAGGTAAAGTGTGCCAAAATCATGCATAATGCAACTATCAAGTGATAATGCCTGGTTTGTAAGTAATAACACATTTTGATTTGTGCACTACGTTCCACAATTCTTTATGTATCATATTTGGACAGTTTTTTGTTTAGGATAAAAATTGAGTGCAGCGACAGTTATTAGACTGTTTATTAACTCCTTAAAGCCCTTCTCAATTAACTTTTGTCATAAGTTTTTGAAAGTATTTTGAATATAACTCGTTTCACTTGGCAGTATTGATAGTCGCCTTTGCCTAATTTAAGATTTGTGGCTTTTATTTGTAGTATTTAAAGTTCCCATAATTCCTAAAAGCTATTTTCATTTATTTTGGTCTAATGAGAATAATGAACTTTTAGGTTTAATTAATCCGCCTGCTTTATTTGACACTACCATTCACGGCATTCTTCTTTAAAGTCCAGTTTCGACACCTTGCATATTTCTTTGACATAAGATGCTGAAAGGATAAAAACGTATAGATAATAATGGAGATATCCAGGATATAATTGGTATGAGGGATATACGTAAAACAACTGTTTGCATCAGACAACTTCCTTGTTTGTAAAAGTTACCATAAAAATAGGGTGGGCTTGTGTTTTAAATGCTTAATAAAGGGCGAAATTAATTCTGTTGAAAGCATTGACCAATGACTGTTCCCTTGGAACTTAATGTTTCATAAAAGTCGTAGAACTTTTAAAACAAGCATTTAAAATAGTTAGAGTCATTTTTCTTTTCATTTGTAAAAACTCATTAGAAATTAAGTATTGTAATTAAAGAACTCAAAGCCTGGATTTAAGACAAGTGTTTCGAATGAGAACGCTATTTTTGATAATTAAATGCAAGGCTACTATAAGGGAATGTGAATGGTTTACTAAGAACAATCCAGTTTGGTGCGATGTTTAAGGTTGGTTTTTGTCTTTTCTTGTAAATGAGATTATCTTCCAATCAGCTAATATAAATTCTTGTATGAAAAGAAGTGCAAACGTAATTGAAAGGTACAAACACCTAAGACTTGATTCTTGATATCTCGGTAACCACTGTCGAGACTGTTTGTTTAATTAAAGGAAGGGGTTGCCATTTTCGGCTAGGTACAAAAAAAACCCATAATATGGGAGACCAAGCAAGTTATTTAACAGCTTCGTATGGATCCAAACATTGACTCGGTTTAAAACAAATGAAAACTATAACTTCTTTTAAGCTTTAACACTGCACATCAAGATTAAATTACTTTCCTTATCTGAGGAAGAATCTAATCAACCTCAAGGGCCTTGAGAAATCGCTATTCAAATGACAATGAATAAGTTAACTTATTGTTTGCTTTGGAGTTAAAGAATCACACAGTTGATGTGTACTATCTACCTAAGTCTAAATAAACCGCTTAAAAGAAGAGGCTTTTTTTAATCTTGTGAATTTTGATTCGTCTTGAATCCAAAAGAAATTATGCAAGTAAAAACTTCACATTGTACGTAAACATAAAAAAATAACTTGTGAACTGAAGTGATTAATCTAAAATTCGTGCGATGTAATCTAGTGACATTTAGATTGATGATGATATACAACTATAATACAGTCAAAATTTAAATATTTTGTTTTGAACACGGTTTTTTGCTGTGGATTTTCAATTGTGTACATTAAAGGGCGCCAGAAATATTTTTAATTAACAACAGGTAAAAACAGGGGAACGGATAAATTACTTACTTTCACTGTTTGTCTCTTCTCTTTACCGACGCCTAAACCTATAGCAGAGCGTTCCGCTGACTATAAGCCAGAATATGTACGAACAAAATATAAAATGTACTTTACTGTCATTCAATAATTTATGGGACAGTGTTCTATTTTTATCTAGTTTAATCAGTAGGTTTGGAAATAATTTTTCCTTTGGTAAATTTTACTTCGAACTGAATTCTAGGTGTAAGAGATTTATGCTAGAGTCGTAAGGTTTTTCTAAGCTCAGAAAAAGCTTACGTTTCATGATATGATAAACCTCTTACATCTATGGGTCTATAAACTTCAGAATTTTCATGAATTCTAGAAATTGTCGTTTGTTTAATAAGACGTTATATATTGGTTATTACTTACCAAAAGGAAAACTAATCATCATTATAAGTACTAGTATTGTTATCTCCTTGAAGTACTGTGAAAACGTTTTTCATACCATTGCCTAATCCTCTTATACTCCATTTAAATATGTTTTCCCCATTTAAGGTGATTTCTACATCTCTAGATAGGGACAAGCATTTTTTTCATCTCGTCATTTTATTATATATCACTCATCTGATCTGTCTCCTGCAACTAAAAGATCAATTTACTGTATTCGAAAAGTATTCGTTTTCTAGCCAAACACTACTTATTTGATCCCCTTTGTGGCCTGTATCTGATGACCTGCTTTGATAGAAAACCCCCAAAGGAATTTACAATATTCATATTCCAAGTCTCTTCCAATAATATGTTCATTCTGTTTTGTTTCAAATTCCAAAATTCTACCTCATTCATGGGTAAAACTGTAATGGGTAGGCTACCTTCGGGTACCGTCTGTGATATTCTCCTGAAAGTAATTATTTACATTGAGTCATTAAATGCTTATTCAAAATTCTGGCCAGGTTAGGCTTGTCCATGCAGTTTTGTTAATTAATGTTATTTCCTACGTCTACAAATATTAGCCCCCAACCTTTACAACTCATTCTTACATACTGAGCTCATATTAAGCCTCAGGGTGTGGAGAATCATGCCCTGCAGAGTTCATGGGTAGCCCTTTGGCAAGGTGAACTACCCATTTCAGCCACCCCTTCCAGGGTTATGGAAGTCCTCCTGTTGCCCTGGCCTGTCTGAGAGGGGTCAGCGTATTCCTTGGGCGTAACAACTGCCGTGTTGTGGTCACCGGCCAGGAATAGTCAACCTCACTGCCTTGTGAGTGGGTCATTTGACCACCACTGATAACGGTGACTGGCGTCTGCAAGGGCATGGCGCCACTAAAATTCTGCAAATTCTAAACACAATACCATACCGGATCGGTCAGGGACCGGATTAAAAACGACCGTCATTGATACTGGCAACCAGGAGGATACCAATGGAACCTTGGCTACTGGAGGTCGAAAGAGGAGAAAGAGATACGAGAAAGGAAAATAAAAGCAGGTGAACCTCATTGTCACTACACTCAATGTAAGAACGATGAGTGGAAAATGGAAAGAAAAATAGCTGTTTTGATGAAACGCAATCACATTGAAATCCTATGTATCCAAGAAACGAGATGGAAGGGAAACAAGGCAAGACATCTGGGAAACGGTTACTAGATATTTCACCATGGAGATGATACCAGGAGAAATCGTGTTGGCATCGTTGTGAAAGGAGTCTTTGTGGAGAGTGTGCTTCGAGTGGAAAGTATCTCTGACAGAGTGTATGAGGCATGAAGTGAAACTTGGAAGGCACATTGGTTGATGTTGTTAGTGCATATGCACCGCAGCCTGGGTGTCCACAGGAGAAGAAAGATAAGCTAGGAATTGACATGGATACCGCCCTCCCTAGAATCTCAATACAAGAGAAATCTCGGAGAAGGGAACAGATGCGATGAAGCTGTAATGGAAAGATACGGCCATGGTACGCGAAATGAAAAAGGAGAGGAGATAGTGGATTTTGCTAGGAGAGCGGATTTGGCCGTGTTGAACACATAATTAAAAAAAAGAAATGCGGAAATTACAGAGGACTTAAGCTGATGTGCAATACAATGAAAAATGAAACTGTAGGAGCAGCTGTTGGATTCGACGCTGAGACGGGAGGTCATTGTATGTCAAGAGCAATATGGCTTCATGCCAGGAAGAGGCAGAACTGATGTTCTATTTGCTTTCCGCATATTGATAAAAAAAAATTAGCGAGGGCCGGGAGGGAACTGCACTGTGTGTTCGTAGATTTGGAGAAAGCCTGCAATCGAGTACTCAGACAAGAATTCTGACATTGTTTACAGCAGTCGGCTTACGGCAGAAAAATATGTAATCATGGTACAAGATATGTATGAAGGAAGTACGACAGCCGTGCGAAGTGCTACATGCATGACTGAATGATTTAAAGTCAAAGTCGGGCTACACCAAGTGTCAGCCCTCGGTCTCTTTCTTTTTCTACAATCATTGACATCCTGAAGGAAGAGGTTAGAAAAGAAGCACCGTGTAATATGCTGTTTGCAGATGACATTGTGCTCTCCGTTGAGACAAAGCGTGACGTCGGGGAACAACTGGAAAGATGACACCCTGAAGAAAAGAGATTCGAAAGTTTAACAGAATAACTGGTGTTGACTGGAAGAGATGAGGATGAAATTAGAATGGGAGGAGCAGAAGTGAAAGGGGTAGACGAGTTCAAATATCCAGGCTTCACTGTGCAGAGCGATTGAGAATACAACAAGGTGGTGAAAAAGCGATTGCAGGCTAGACGGAAAGGATGGAGAAAAGTAACTGGTGTACTCTACGACAGAAGACTGTAGTAAACAGCAATAAGACCAGCATTGCTGTATTGAATTGAGACTGTGGCCACATTAAAAAGACAGAAAGCTGAACTGGAAACAGCAGAGCTGCGGATGCTTCGGTGGTCACTTAGGATCACACGATTGGATAGGATCCGAAATGAATACATCAAGGGTACAGCCTATGTCAGGAGACCATGAGATAAGCAAAGGGAAGCAAGACTCAGGTGGTTCGGACATGTTATCAGGAGAAAGAAGGGTTGCATTGGAAGGAAAATGCTAGATTTGAATGTATCAGGACGAAGAAAACGTGGAAGACCTAAGAGAAGATACATGGGTTTGATAGCAGAGGACATGAGAGTAGTAGGATTACGGAAAGAGGATGCAGCAGATCTTAGGGAATGGAGGAGATGGATACGCTGTGGTGACCCCGAACGGAAAAAGCCGAAAGGTAAAGAAGAAGAAGATATGATCATGACATTGTAGTAGTGGAAAGTTAAGTTTTGTTGGAAAGAAATTAACCACTGATTATAATTTGATTATGATTATATATTATATAGTTTGGTTGTTATCTACGGGTCCTCGATGAAGCATAGTGGTTAAAATTTGAGGAAAAACAATGGCGATTTCGTGCACAGATTGCTTAGAGGCATTAAATAATGGGAATTTCATTTGTAAGGGAGACAAAAGGAGACATTCAAGTTCATAAATTTCTGAATGGTATATTTAACAAAATCAAAAACTTCCAATTCGTGCAATCAAATGGTCGTCAATTAAGTGTCGTACTGCAGCACTAAGTTGCATATATTACGATGTCTTATCCAAAAAACGATGGATATTCACTTCAAAGTGCTAATAGTACGCTTGACTACATAAAAAACAACTGGGTTTTATCAAGGGAACAGCAGTCCTTTTCTTCAGCTTTAAAAATGTTGCGGAAAATGATTCAAACAAAGTCTTGAAAACATGTTGGCCTGTTGATAAAAAAAAGAAAGAAAAATATTGCTGTTGTAAAAAGCAATGGGTGTTGGTCTGAAACCGACTCTTATCGCTTTACTCTTTCAGAAAACGAAAATTATTTCAAGTCATCACTGAAGTGTACCATTCGTCTTGAGCTCTTTCCATCGAGAAGCTGTTATTTTGATCGAGCTCTTGCTAGCTCTCTTGCAAATCATTCAGATTATTTTAAAGTAAATGAAGTTGCAGACATCCTGAAAAGGTACTTTAGGGGGAAGTCATGTGGTATCGATGGAGTTTAATAAAAATATCTTCGAGTGTTTAATTATGATGAAGAAATACTGAATAATATAAATAATTGACAGGTCAGTCAAAGTGTTTCCGAGTTTTAGAAACTGTGTAATAAATAAACGTTTTCATCCTTCTCCGTGATTTGGGAATTCAAGCTCAAGTGATCTGGTTATTATTAATACGCGTTAACAAAACTGTAGATCCTCTCAGTGTCCTCATTTTTATCAGGGTATTTGATGTTGTGTGTCGGTCTATATATAGAAAGGCTTTAGATATCAAAACACTTTAAATTATAAGGTTTTTAATCCATTATCAGTAAAGTCATTTACAGATATTTTTAATACTATCCAGAATGACGCTAAGCTTATCCAAATAATGTTCAAACCAAGCAAAGAGATAATTATTCAGTCAGGACTTAAAGTTAAACCTTTAAAATGTGCTTGTACTTTATGCACAACATTCTGGGAATAATTGGTACAAATGAAAAAAAGACGTCCCTCAAGTCATTAAACTTCAGAAAAATACTTTAGAAACACATGATTGAAACTATTCGTACAGTTATCTTGGAAAATCTTTCTCGTTATATTTTGAAGACAATGCTCATGTCAAAGAATTCACTGCAACGTATTATGATTTACTTAAGAAAATTTCGGATTGTATTTTGCCACTGACACTCAAAGTACGAGTAAGTGCATTGAATATCATGGTCCTAGCAAAAATCCTACATCATTTCTAACACTCGATTAACGGAAGAAAAACTGGATCATGTTAGCAAATTAGTTACTAAGAGTGAGGTATTTGTATACACTATACGCGAGTACAGCCAGCCTTGTTCTTTATTTACCGAGGGAATATGTTGGTATTGGAGTAAAAAGAGTATCTGATGTTTATCGGACTTTAAAATTGGTATTTTTAGTGAAGATGTTAAATCCTGCTGTGCTTCAATCCAGGAATATTTCTCAAGAGTCTTTGATTTGTTTAATCGATGCAAGGAATTTCATAATCTTTACAACCGTCGCCACCGTCGGATTGCCGGAAAATTTTCCCTTGAAGTAAAGTTGTTATTACCTTCGAATAAAAAAGTGTACAAAAACATGTTGCTGGAAACCTTCCTGTCAGATTTTCAAGAAGATCTATCCTTTTAAAATTTTCTTGATTTTTTGGACTTGGTGGAAGTCATTGATGTAGGACATTTATCATTTCGTGAGTCTTAAGCTTTTTCTGAGGTACGTTTCGAGAGATACTTCTCCCATCGTCAGGCTACTAAGTAATTAGGTAGAGCTATTTGTAGTTTGATAGTGCAGACCTGCTTGATCAAGAATTTTTAAGGTTATCAGAGATACATATCGGGAATACTGAAGAGTATTATCAGAGATAATATTTTTCAGTATTACCGACATAAAAAGAACAAAGATCAGGATTGCTAAATTTACAAATCACCTTTCTTTTTGCGATGCCTAGACAATCCGGTGATTCCAAATGACATACATCTTCATTGCCCAGTTGCCACAAAAAGATTAAGATGCATGCTAGAACGGACAAGTCACAAAATACCTCACAAAAGGATTCACTTAAATCACAAGAAACATTTGCAACTTGCTGAAGACATTCAAGAATTTGAATTTCTCCTTTTAAACAGACTAATCCCTGACGTTTTGAGAGATATTTCTCCCATAGTCAGACATCGGCAGCCTGACGATGGAAGAATTAGCTCTCGAAATGTAGCTAAGAAAAAGCTTAGGACTCGCGACATGATGAATTTCCTTCACCATTGGATTCCATGGAGTCTATAAAATAAAGAATTTTAAAGATTATAAGAGAAACGTACGGAGATAATACTCTTCAGTATAGCCGACGTCTGGAAGATGTCATTTCATTGTTTGTAAGAGAAACTTTAAAGATCTCTTGGAGTCTTTCACGTATTTTTAACTCTTTCTTGTGTGTTTTACAGGTTATTTGTTTTTTTCTCTATCCATCTCTGTCTTCTCAAAGCTGTTCCGTCACCAAGTTGGTCTTATCCAACACTGATAGGGCTCTCACAATGTATAACTTAATTATGAAGGGTAGCTAGGGCTTTCTCATGACATCAGTACACTAATCACTGAAAGGTACAACCTTGCTCCTTTTTAACAACTCACTCAGCTTGAGACTTAATTCGCATTCAGAATAGTGTTGACGGGCCTTTCTATCTCTTTGACATCGTTTTAATCCCAAGCCATGTAATTTGTAAAGATTCTTATAAATCTCCTCTGGGCGAATCCTACAATTTTTGTTTTTTTCGATGTGGCACTGAACTGTTCCGAGTGACACAAGTTTTTAACCTACTGTATTGTATTCATTCAGTACCGTAGCAATTAAGACAATTTTTGGACTTTCTTCCAGGTAGTCTCTCAACGGATACTTTTTCTAAACCTGTTAAAGACTTGGCTTGAATAGTTACTTCCAGGATTTTTACTGGAATTAGAGCACTTCTACTATCTAGCAAATATAGGTTTAATTCTCATTCATTGCAATGATTATCTCTTGTCTGCACTGTTGCTATTGTCCATTATAACCATTTCTTTTAACAGTATCAACTCAATAATTATGTAGCAAAAAAATAGCTGTCCAAAAATGCTTGTCACCATTGCAAAGCTGTGATTCGTAATGCTAAGTTATACTACGGTAAGAATATTTATGATCTCATACTCCAAGAAAGTCAGGTTACAAAATGTCTGACTAATTATTAAAAGTGTTTGCGTAACAATAAGTCTCTTCCTCTCCCCCTTTGAATTGAACTTAGTCTTGACAATATAAAAAGATAACGCTTAGTTCTTTGTTCAGATAACTTTTTGAAAACTTATAAACTCTTGCAGGGCTGTCATATTACTTTATTAAATGTTGTTAAGGTTGTAGCGCGGTTGGATACGTCGAAGCAACTGGACTCTATTGATAATTTTGAAAGCTTCAGGTCGTATTAAGAATTATTTTACTTCGCCCACTAATGTCTACAAAATAAAGAAAATTATGCATGCCAAACTTTCGTAAGCGAAGTAGTTTTATATTTCTTTACACTCGCATAAATCTTTGTTGTTTGTTTGTTATATTTCTTGCTAATATTTTTTTGTCCTACATAAGCTAGGCTCTTCTCTGCCTTGTCTTTACTTTTATGCAGTCACAAACAAATAGATTATTGATAAACAAACTGTGGGCATTTTTACTTAAAGCAGTAAGTTTTCCATGTCTTCTAAAGCCATAATAGATGTGGTCAAGGGAAAAGGTTTTGAAGATTCTATTCCCAAATAGTCCACTGAAAAGGTGCTGAAAATGCCACTGTGGGCATGAAGCTCCATCACTTGACTTTTTGTTACCCGAAATCGTTATTCAGTGGGAGACAAATGCCACAGACTTGGCCTATCTCACACACTGCTAGAATTGTGTTGGCTACACTTTTTACTTGATTTCCCGTGTGCTTCATTGGTTTACAAGACAAATGTCTTACAGTTATATTTTTTCTGAGTTTGACATACAGGTCTTCTCTACAAATTGAGGTCTTACTTTTGCGTCATGAAGCTCCTTTTCATCTTTTTCTTAAAGATATTCTTAAAGTTGTTACTTCTTTCATGCTTTGTATGTATACGGACGATAATGGTATTTTACCTATCTCAAAATACAAATTCTGACCTTGTGTTTAACAGGTGTCAAATATAAGGATTTATTTGTAAGCACTGATTTTGCCGTAACAAATTCTAAATACAGTTGTAACCACAAACTTCTGAATTATGATTTAGCCTGCCAATTGATTTATCAATATAATGTTACATAGTTCTTAAAAAAACCTGACGGAAACAATATCAATACGATTGATAACATTAAAATAATTTAGGTCTATATAAAAACCAGGGGAAAAAAAAGTTTGCATATTTTATCTTATGTTATTTAGCTACTATTTCTAAAAATTGAGACTTATGTGTATAATTACAGAGGAAAAAATAAAATTTCAAAGGATTTGCTATGGAAGTAGGGTTGAACAGAAAATTGTATACGGTGTAAAACTGACTCTAAAATAACTTTTTGCCTAATATCTTATTAGGTTTTGCGTTAATAAAATAAAGTGTGTTGATTGACCTGATCAGGAAATACACTATTTGACCATTAAAGCTCTGTGCTGCACTGATGAGCCCACAAAGGGCGAAACGGTACTGTCTGCAGATTGAGCATATGCATATGACCATTAAAATAAAAGTGTTTTTTGCACATGATCACTATTGGCTTTATTAAAATATTAATACTTGAACAGTTGTATTCTCCATGCTTTTGCCATCTAATCAAAAATTTGGCTAAGGAGAGTATCTACATAAACGTTATGTTTTCTAGGGGAGTTGTTCCTAAGACAGATGGTACAGAGCTGATTTCTATGAAGGGTTCAGAAACTGAATCAGGCGGCTGACGTCAATAAACGTTAAATCGATTTTTCAAATGCCATTTTCTCATAGGAAATAGTAATGAAGCTCTATAAGCTCACTAAAAATATATTATTTGTCTGCTAACATAAGTTTGCACTTTCGCAGCATTTAAACTAGAAGACCGTTGTGTACTGATAAATTGTGCTAAGAAAACTACTACGGAACAATTACAAGATGCAAAGTTTTTAGTAAAACACTAATACTTTTATAAAAGTATTGCGACTTCACCAAGCATAAAGTCTCCTTTACCTAAATAAGCTCCGTTGTATGCCTGGCCATCTATCTATCTATCTATCTATCTATCTATCTATCTGTCTACCAGTATCGAAGTAATTATTACCTATCGACAGTGCTTAATAATATAAGAATATTAGAGCTATCATATGGTAAACTATCTACACTATGAAAGCTATCATATGGTGAACTACCTACACTATGAAAATGTTAATAGATCTATCTATTATTGATTTATCACTGAAAAACAGCTATCAGGATGTCCAATTAATACCAAATGTCAATTTTTGTTACAGCAAAGCTGCTTGACAATATGCCACAAGGAATTCGGAGTAAAAAAATCTCATATGAAGTTAAAAAGGTAGTATCCAGTCATTTAATCTAAATCGGATGCTCATTTGTTCTTTTCTCTGTTTGCTTTTGGCATTATAGATCTCTGATTGAAACCAGTTTTGTATATATTTTTACCATAATTGACCAGATCAATCTGTACAAATATGTAAAAATTGATCATAGTACCATACATATTGCCCTAGCACAAAAGGTAGTTACACACATAACACTGCTTAATCAACAGAACACGTACACACTGTGACCTTACTCGGCGTTTGTTAGCTTGGAAAGCTACTACTAACAACAGGCTTCTTCGAAGGTACTTTTAGCGGTCTGTCTCCAGATATAGTTAGCTATTACCAAATTCGGTATAGAGCACATCCTTGATATCGCCCTTATCTAAACGACGCCTTCTTACGCTCCTCCAAACCTCCTTGGAAATGAAATCGAGGCTCGAAACACAAGGAACTAGTAAATCTGTGTCCCAGCTACCTGCTACAAAGGACCTTGCAAAGATCTATAGCACCTGTGCTTCTCGACTTAAGTGTATTTAAAACATAAACCGAAGGAAACCAAAACCTCTACAATTGTAACTGTCCAACACAGTGGGTTGACAACCAAAATATTAGGCTTAAGATGCTGTAAATGTGCAATCAAATGTCTAAGATTGTCGAAAACACATTCACAATTACAGTTTTTGGAGACTCCGGAGCAAAGAAGACATCCTTTAATTTCAGAAGCGATACGTGCAGCAGACCTATAGTGATTACAAGGGTAGACGTTTTTGAATACATGACATTCAATAAAGTGTGCTGTCGAATCCGTGTACCGATCCTTTGATCTGTTCCAGATGCAAAGAGGAAAGTTTTGTGAAAGTATACTCAAATGAGCTTTAATTAAGAAACAGATCAAATAGTCACTAATTTACCAGCTGTAAGAACACAATGTGAAACTTTGATCTAGATATCTGTGGGGCAGAAGCACGCTGCTTGCAATGTAGCCTTGAGCAGTAACCATTGCAGAGCATAACTTTTATCATAACATTTTTCTCCTACATTTATCACGGCTTTTCAATTAAGAACTCCTATTTTTATGCCATATCTAAGCATTTCTTGACAACCAGACTGGTAGCAAAAGTATAAATGGCTATCAAGGTAACCAATTTCATTTGTTTGATACCTATGAAAGTTTGAACTATTCAAAGCCGAACGCACCTTTCGCTCCTCCATATCGAGTAAGTTCCAGTGATGTTATAGCAGTTACTCTGAATTGCTCCATTCAGTAATTATAATTTAACATCTGGATACGAAAAACTAGTTTCGTTGATATGCAAACGTCAGAAAGGGACTTAATATCTAGCACACCATTCATCCGAAAAAGGTACACAGTTAGGTGAGTTCTCGAATCACAAAGGCCACACACAGAATGAACTGTGCTTATCAACTGACTGTCCATGGGATTCAAAAAGTTCTCAGTATAAACTTAGTCATAACAAAGGTGACGTATTTTTTAAAAAAACATACAGTTTAAGGCACTTACTGTCAGAGACAGTGGTAAAATACAGCTCTTCATAAATTCTGATAGCTTCCATGCGTTTTAATAATATCATCTCTCTGAGATTTATCCTCGCCAGAAAGTGAATTTTCCAGGTACTTTTAGGCTGAATTTGTCAAGGAGAAGGAGACCGTTAGACTGGAGTCTAATCCAGCACATGGCATCAAGGTTTCTTCGTTTATACTAGTTGTTGCCCGACCTTCGAGCAAGAAATGAACGCATTTGCTATATTTCACTTCAAGACCTTTTCTTTGCATTATCCTGTTACTGGCAGCAAACATTTTCCTAATTTCATCCACATAACGTTCTACAACCACGATGTCATCAGCAAATGCTTTCATCGGTGTGGATAAAAACACAGGCGACTCTCTTTAATGTTCAAAGTGACTAAAACAGGGGTAATCACTGGTTCACATATTTTGTGAATGCAGAATGAGATCACTCCACTCAATGAATTACCGGCCTTGGTACTACGGACAACACAAAACACAGACAGAAACTTACGAAAATCAATAAAAGCAACTAATTAAGCAACAATAAATAGTATGGATGTTAAATGAAGTTAGTGTTTCAAAGATATGTTCATGCCTGACGCTACCAAATGCGTCTGCAAAATCTGTAAGGGCAACAGTTAAAGCAGTGCTAGAGTGCCTAAGATCATCCATACCTGTTGTCAGAATGAATATGGGCTCCTACCTATCTCGTTTTCTCCAGAATGCTCTTTGTCAAAATAAAAAAAGTGTGCTCAAACAAAGGAAAAAATTCTAACACATGGGATTTTTGACAATAGCTTTTATAAAGCAGGCAAAACAGACCAACATAATTTATCTTACCAGATAATAACCCATCCCAAAAAACAACTTTTTTATTTATGAATATCACCATAAAGTAGATACACCAAATTAACAGCATTCACGACGGCAATAAGGACGGATGATCACGACTTAAATTAAATTTTCAAGCTAAACACCCTCACGAGCTTCCGTCTTCTATGATGGTTAATTGAATAAGGGTAACAATAATAATGATGATAATAACACTGGGAAACAAAGTTTTTGTACAAAGCATCTGACAACTGTTCCTGGGTAATTCCCACATGCTGAGTTCAAAAATCAGGTACGTTTTCTTCTATTGGGTCTCAGTTTTTTCTATGGAGCTTATATGGTACATATTTTGTAAAAAAAGTATTTTTTCAAAAATTACCAAGCTAAAAAAAATTTGTATCAATGATTTATTTATGAAAACGATACACGAAATGGTCGCATTTGCTCGCAAAAGGCCAAAAATAACAATGCTTTGGCTATAAATTTATTAGACAAAACACAATTTATACGCAAAAATGTGCTTCAAACAGTAGAAATAGGCAAAATTAATCCATTTGAATATGTATGTAGGTATAACTACAATACTGACGTTAAATATTTTCAGGTTTTAGAAGTGTATATATTAAGCTGATAATGTTGCTGTCAACTTATGGTAGGAAACTTCTTTTCCGACTTCTCCTTTTGTGTTTAACTCTTGGACAGTCCCATTTTATCCACCAACAGCAGTCAGCCATCATGTGAACATCCCATCGACCTTGGTATCTTTCCTCCATTTCCTTCAGATCCTGATGGAACCTCGCGTCTTTTTCATCGTTGACATCGCCTAGGTTTTCTGGGACCACATCTAAGTGACTATGTAGGAAATGTACCTTGATGCTCATGTTGCAGCCAAGCTTTTTGATGTTTTTCAGCAAGTTTGCAATCAAGCTCCTATAGTTGGGAGATTTAAAATTTCCCAAGAACTGCTTTGTGACATCTACAAAAGAAGTCCAAGCCGCTTTATCATAAGCTGTCATGGTTCCTTCAAAGTCATTGTAATTCAACAGTTTTCGAAACTGGGGTCTATCAAATATACCTGCTTTCCATTTTTCATATGAAAAGCCAGGGAAAGTCCGTTTGATGTGTTGAAAGCATTGGTCTTTGTTTAAGGCTTTAACAAACTGCTTCATTAAGCCTAACTTGATGTGAAGAGAAGGAGGAACAATTTTGGAACGGTCAATCAGGGGCTGCTGGATTACATTTGGCTCTTCTTCCTCCAGCTGTAGTCTATGGGGCCAGTCTTGCTTGATACAATGGCGATCCCTGTCTCGACTGTCCCATAAGCATAAATAAGGTGGGTACTTTGTAAAGCCTCTCTGTTGACCCAAGAGCAAATTCACTATCTTCAGATCTACACTTATGATTCAATTGTGCTCATGGTATTGAAGCAGGCGAATCAATTTCTTAATGCTCTCAAAATCCTCCTTCAATATTACCGACTGACCTATAGGTACTGCCCCATATTTGTTTCCATTGTGGCCACTCCTCTGCTTGGTAACCAGTAATACCTATAGCTAAAAGAAGTCGTTTAATATCGTTGCAATATACAAAATCTTCATCACTTCTAAAGAATTCAATAAACTTACTGTCTCTAGATCTGTAGTACGAAATCTTTAGATCCCCTTGAGTTAGCCTCTTTTCACAGAGTCTCGAAGCTAGAAGCTTTGCACGTGCTTTAGATAAATCTAGGTCACGTACCAAATCGTTCAACTCAAACTGGGTAAACGAGCTGGGAAAGATTCCTGATATCTCCCCGACGTCTGAATCTCTTGAACTATTCTTCGGCTCTGAACTACTTGCATCTGTTGAGAAAATTTCTTTGAACTCTGGTTGAGGCAGTTCTAAAGAATGTGGAACAGGAAGTCGGGCAGATTCCAGATCGAAATAAACAATCTTGGCACGCGTTTTACCAGTAAATCCTGCAGCCTTTATCAGACAAAAATAGCAATCAGTAGTGTGATCTTTAGACTCTCTCCAAACCATTGGTATTCCAAAGGAGAGATATCGCTTTTTTCCACTCGTCCAGTCGTTCAGTGTTGTGTAGCACGTAGTGCAAACAATGTGAGGAGGCCAGGTTTTGTCCTGGTTACCCAATTTCATCTTGAAATACGAGTGATAAGCATTGTGGATAAAATCATCTATACTTCTTCTTCGCTGTTTAATTTTAAACTTTCCACTATATCTGCTTTCCGAGACTGTATTTGTAATTTCTACCATTATGATAGAATTTCGAGCATTTTAAAAGATGGATTGAGGTATTCTTAACACTAAAACTTGACAACCATCAAATTTATGCCATATTCACCAAATAGCAAATTACCGTGTTCAAATGAATTTTGTGAAAATCAGCGAAAGTTTCAAATGCGTAGTACAAAAAAGCTAGACCCGATAGAGGATTGGATTATACGACAAAATAGCTACCGACAAAATAGCTACCCCCAAAACAGCTACCCCAAAACAGCTACCGGGACAAAATAGCTACCGACAAAATAGCTACCCTTAAAACAGCTACCCCAAAACAGCTACCGACAAAATAGCTACTGATCTTCTCCGCTACCGGGACAAAATAGCTACTGGTCTTCTCTGCTACTGGGACAAAATAGCTACTGCTACTATCCGCTACTAGAACAAAAGCGCTACCGGCACCGATATTTGAGCTACCGATGTATATCGATCGCTACTGTTGCAGCTTTTTGGGACTTCTCTGAACTGCCGCCGTACGGCATGTCCCTTGTTACCACTAAGTATGCAGTGTGATTTGCATGTACGAGTACATTCATGAACACATACTTGCGTACAGGGAATGTAATTACAGCTATATGCATAGAGCCATTCAGACATTATACGACAGCGCTCATCTCTCAATGTGGCACTTCCTGGAAGGGTTGCAGAAGGAAGAGGTGTTACAAAGAGGCAACATCCAACGCTATGTCGCAGGGGAAGAATTTAGGCAAAGTAAAAAGTACAAGGACGCGAACACTCGAATCCAAACATTGATCAGGAGGTATAGAAATGATGAGATTAATAGAATGGACTATCTGAGAGGAATCACATATAACATCTCTTATAACATATGAGTTTCCACAGCTTGCGTGCCTTGAATAAATATCGCTGGTATTAGAAATTGTCAATATTAACGTGAACATTTGTTATGCATATAGCTGTAATTACATTCCCTGTACGCAAGTATGTGTTCATGAATGTACTCGTACATGCAAATCACACTGCATACTTAGTGGTAACAAGGGACATGCCGTACGGCGGCAGTTCAGAGAAGTCCCAAAAAGCTGCAACAGTAGCGATCGATATACATCAGTAGCTCAAATATCGGTGCCGGTAGCACTTTTGTTCTAGTAGCGGATAGTAGCAGTAGCTATTTTGTCCCAGTAGCAGAGAAGACCAGTAGCTATTTTGTCGGTAGCTATTTTGTCCCGGTAGCAGAGAAGATCAGTAGCTATTTTGTCGGTAGCTGTTTTGGGGTAGCTGTTTTAAGGGTAGCTATTTTGTCGGTAGCTATTTTGTCGGTAGCTATTTTGTCCCGGTAGCTGTTTTGGGGTAGCTGTTTTGGGGGTAGCTATTTTGTCGGTAGCTATTTTGTACCAGTAGCGTTATTAGAGGGTAAATTGAGCTAGATGATCAGGTCAATACAGGTTAATTGTTCACCAAGAATTCATTCAATACTGTTCCATTTCACTTGTGAGTTATTCTTTAAACAATAATAATCACTTGGTGCTGGTTGAGCCTTTTCGTGGGATTCATTAATCGTAGGCAGTCTGGTTAAAAATCGTTCTGTCACATACTTAGGAACAACAAAAAGCCATTTCACTGTTGTTGTGATTAAATATTACAGGTTATCTTTGTTTATTTGAGTTACTATTGGGTATTGATGAAAGTTGTTTTTGTCATATTTAGCCGGATGTTCGTGCCAGGTCCCTCTGCCAAGTACCTGGAACACTTAGGTCAAATCCAAAGGGCAATCGGAAAACTCATTGGTCCTACACTAGTGTGTAGGGTGTAGCCCTTCTAGCGCCATTACAACATCGCATCATAACTTTTGTTCTACAAGGGTTTTCATGATAAATGTACCTCTGATCTTGCATTATAATCTCCACTTCCATCATTTTCCTCCAGCTATTTGACCACATCCCAATATCTGTCCATTTACTGTCGATTTCATCTGTTGTTACCTATAAACGTTTACTCTTATAGTTTTTCCCAGAACTGCTGGTTCCCTAAAACTCTCTTCCTTCTTTTTACTTCATTGTCCCTTAGGTTTCTCATTCTACACTCCCTTTCTGTCACGACTTAATTGTTAACACCTGATATGACACATCTTTCTCTCAAGATTAATTTTTTTACTAGTTTTGGCCAAATCATATTTTCTAGGGTTTTAAATTTTCCAAATAAATTTAGGCCCGGGTTTGAAACTATTTGTGTCCCCTACTAATTTAAAAGACAGTTGATTCTGGATTCCCATTACTTATTCTAGAGGTACTATACCCTGAGTTTCGGCTCTTTTTCAGGGACGTGGCACTGCTAAAGCATTTAATAACAATACTCTGGTACCTGTATTCCCTTGTATGATCCCCTTATATTCTTCACAGTTAACTTCTTATATGACATTTATGACCTATATTGCAAAGCTAATATTTATTGTCCTTAAAACACCCCTCGAGTTTGAAGCGAAATAGATCTCTAGCAAAATTCCCAGAAATCATAGGGTTTTTATATAGTTTTCAGAAGACTTTGTTTTTTGTGACATCATTCATACACCCTTTGAGATTAATTTTGCTTTTCTCAACATCTTCGAAGCACTTTGCAGATGGTACACACCCAAACAGAATGTAATTTTGCAAGGTTTCCTTCTGCTCCTCACAATCCATTCTGAGGAATTGAAGAGCCCTACTCATTGAATGTTCAAAGATTGAATGTCATGAAGAGTTCCTATGGTGTAGCAATAACAAATTATACTTTTAACTCATAATTTTTAGCAGCTTGTTTGCAGTGAAATACATTAATATAAAACAGACGACAAAAATATAAACAAGTCTATAGTAACAAAGTTGCATAAAATCAGAGTTCCAGTTAGTACGATTATCTTTTCAATAAAAAAATTCCCTTGCTGAACTACTCATTATTTCCATCTTTTGAATTTACCCTCAAGCTTGTTTTCAAACTGCAGACGGGTTTTTTCTAAAAACCTGAGTATTTATTAACAAAGGGAAAAATAATATAGGAAGTATCTCTTCATTACTTTCATTATTTACTACCTTTCTGTTCCAATATTTTACTTCCCAAGGAATGAGAAATCATAATAAAAATGTTACAAGTATTCATCTAGCTGAGTTATAAGAATCCGATTTTCAAACTAACATCTGCGAAAGCGAAATCCAAGTTGATTTAGCCACTCCTCTTCCAAGTTCTATTTTCGATTTGCCGTGGAAAACTAAAGTTAAGTTAATTAAAACAGTAACCATTAATGTCAGAGACGCTGAGAAAAATTCGATTTGTTTAGTCTTTCTAGGAGCTCGAAACATTGCATGGGTAATGTAGTGTGCTGTGTAAAATGCAGAATTCTCTATTTCTTCGAAATCTCTTTGCATGAATACAATTGGTACGATACTGAGAGTTGTACTAAATTAACAAACAGCAATATACTTAAATGTCTCTGCAAAACGATTGAAACGAAGCTTTAAAATGTTACAATTTTACTTTACTTCTTAGTTACCTAAAGATGTAATCCACCTAAACCTCCTGTATTTCATTGAGTTGATTAGAAATCAGGTAATTTTATAATTTTGAGCAAATGGCATATAGAAGCCAGGAAAGCCCTTATATGTAATTTACTTAAATAATTTCAAAATCTTACTAAACCTCTTCCTAAAATATTAGCAGGCAACACCCAATTGTAAATATGTCCTATTCCCTTTTAAGTAGTAAAAATTCTGTTCAAGCTGATGACCTGTGCTCACATCACAAACAGTTTAGTGTTGCTGCTCACTTTTGGGCTTAGAAGGTTGTATGATCCATGTATCAAAAAATAAAAATAAAAACAACTCTAGTCTACTTCAAACAACAGGTGTAAGTGTTCTACATTTCAGATAAGAAACTGTAAAAAAATCTAACTGCGTGAAAATAAATGCCTTCCTATGGGAGAAGTTTGCAGGGGTTTTCAATGCTCCTAAAATCCAATTTCTTTAATTGTCGCACGCTTCCTCATTAAATTTAGTATCCCCTATTGTAGTATACAGAATTCTAGTTTGAACAAAGTACAAATAAATAATCTCACTTGCATGACATCAAAAATAAAGGTTTGATGCTTTCCCATATTTATTAAAAGCAATAATATTAGGCAATCCTAAGTAATTGTCTTTTTCCCCGTCTCCAGTTTCAGGATTAACATCATTTGTAGCATCATCTCCTTCCACGACACTAGCATTTGGAGATTCTTTTGTCCGTTTAATTATGTTAATTATTAATTTTGTTAATTATTAATTATATTGGTTAACACTCAAATTAAGTTCGAAAAGTGTTCCCAGCCCCATCCTTATGGTATCGAGAATAACCTGAAATTTTAATTTTAAGCTTTAAACTTCAAATTATCACTTCATTTATTAAGTAAACGTAGTTCAGAAATCAGTCACGACGTGAGCGACATGACCGGTCCCAAAAATGCCTAATAAGGCCAACAAATGTATTAGAGACAATGCGGTACAAAAAAAGGACTGCATTTAATTAACAGAACAGAACTTTATGTGGACCGTTGTGTATAACAGATTTTTCGGCTGGGAACACAGTAATGAATCTGATATATAAACAATTTACTATAAAAATTGACAGCTGAATTAAATGTTGTTTTTGTTTTTGTTAAACATCCTTTTACTACAAAAAAGGATCAATGATAATAATAACAATAACAAAAATAACAATTATAATAACAACAATGCTAACCTCAACGACAGCACTTCTTTGAAACGGAAGACCGTATTATGCTTAGATTATTTCGGAATCTCTAGTATAATTTTAATTATAATTATAGTTCTTTCTTTAAAAACATGCTTTAATCCATTTATTTGATATGTTAGTTTGCTTTTAAAATTTTCTGGCAAATGCAGGCTTTTCAGCATTTTTAGTTAACACTATTTTACCAGGTTTCATTAATACGGACCTTACCTCAATAATCTATGCAGTGATCATAGGCATAGCATTGGTATTTTCTTTTGTTGCTTATATACTCTCCCAATATATTTAGGGACTATTTCCTATGTTATCTCTGCACTTTTATATAAAAGCATAGAAAAATTTGTATTTTAATAAATAAGCTGTACAATGTTATTGCTTCAGTTGTTACGTTGTATCTCTTTCTATATTTGCGTGCAAGTTACATCGGTTTGAGCATGGCAGACACTTACCAAAGTGTTTTTAAACTTAATGGCAAATTACTTTTCACTAGTAATTGGAATAAATTAAATGCAAGGAACCCGGCCAATTTTTGACCCACTGAACTCAAGCATACTTGACCCGTCTCTGCCTTTAAGGTATATATTTTATGATTTATCTCTAAAGATGAAAGAAATGTCGAAGTTGCCTGTAATTGGAGAGACACAAAACACCAACGTAAAAGGGAGACATCAAATCGTTATTAGAAGGTGGTTGAGGTTAAAGAAGGATTTAGGCCTTGGATAGATACCGTAATGACTGTTATTATTTTTTTAGCTTTGTGGTGCTTCTGTTTTAAGTACAAAGAGAACGTTTGAAAAATCTGTGCTTTTTGGAATTTACTTTAGCTAAGTCAAAAAGAGTGTCTGTTAATACCCGAAAACGAAAGTAGATTTTTACCATAGATTCAACAGCCTGAATGAGACATTGCAGAATCATTTGATTCCCTTCATAACCTGGTATAGGTTGTATGGGGTGTCAGACGGAGTACCACCCAGTGGCAACCATCAGCTGACTTTCGGATGGATGGACCCACTGGTCTCCTAAAGAAACCCAACTCTCATGTCTGGCTCCACTTAGCTGCTTGTAGGCGCCAGCGGTCACACCCCGGTAAACCGCTTCAGCAGGCGGGCTAAATGATATGAGGGTATCTTGCAACTGTTGCTAGTAGTATGTGCAAGTCTCTCATAAGTGTTCGAAGACAGGGAGTGGCAGAGTAGGCGGATGAGTCCTTCATGGACCAACGGCACGAAAGAATAACCTGCACGTGCATCGTGGTATGCTGGGGGCACTAATGAGACACTTGATTAGTGGCCATCAGTGGAAGGCAATGGCAAACCACCACTGGAACCTGCCAAGCAAAATCATGTACAGAACAATGTCTAACGCCAACAGCGTCAATGGAATTGACTCAATCGATCCCTCACTCGGTAGGAAAGACCATGTGCGACAGGTGGTACCCGACCGTCAGCCAGTTTCTGTCCAGCTCAGAAACACCATAACAATAGGAACTTGTAATGTCCGTACACTGTATCAAGCCGGAAAACTTGCAAATGTCAAACAAGAAATGGAAGGGTTGGAAATAAATGTACTTGGTTTGTGTGAGACAAGGTGGTCTGACTCCGTAAAGTTAGATCTGGATGGTATAAAATGATATATTCTGTCGGCTCCGCCCACGAAAAAGGAGTTGAAGTAATCCTTGACAGGGAATTGAGCAAAAGTCTGCTAGGTTACTGGACACTATCAGAAAGAGTTTTGCTTGTGAAGTTGAAAGGTAGACTGTTTGATATCAGCCTAATTCAAGTTTACGCTCCAACAGCAGCAAGTAGTGAAGCAGAAATAGAACAATTCTATGAGCAACTAGACGAGGTGAAAAGGCACTGCAAATCGCAAGACATCATCATAGTCATGGGAGATCTGAATGCAAAGGTGGGAAATGTTGCCTTTGGACATGTGGTGGGACCACACGGACTAGGAGAGACCAACAAACGAGGGGAACAGTGGGCAAGATGGTGCGAAGCCAACAACCAGGTTATCGTGAACACATGGTTCCAAAACCATAAGCGTCGTTTATGGACATGGAAAGACCCAGCAGACAGAACCCGCGATCTATTTGATCGCGGGTTCTGTCTGCCGGGTCTTTCTGGAAATTTTTCTTGAAATTAGGAAACTATTGTCTTGGAAATTTGATCAAGAATTTTTTCGGGAAGAAAAAGTAGGGTACATGTACGGCGAAGAAAAGGTAAACAGAAAATGGACTTTATGGTTCCCTATAACTAACCAGACACAACTAATTAACCTTCCTTAACACCGTTAAGTAAAAGAAAGTAGTTCGTTGCTAGTTTGTAATGTACCAAGAAACCGCCATTTACTCTTTGGAGAAAAATATCCTGTAGCAGATAATTTATATAAAACTCCATATTTCTTGTACAAAAAAGAGAAGCTAAAAATTCTAGAGTTATGAACCTGACCAATGACTTTCTGTTACTGCTAGGACAAACTAAGTATTGATTATTTTACTCATTGAGTGAGCTCGTGAAAC
Organism: Morbakka virulenta; assembly: GCA_003991215.1. Classification (NCBI taxonomy): domain Eukaryota; kingdom Metazoa; phylum Cnidaria; class Cubozoa; order Carybdeida; family Carukiidae; genus Morbakka; species Morbakka virulenta. The sequence continues at coordinate 1,333,542 of RDPX01000131.1, read as the reverse complement.
TCGAGGTAGCCGAGATGACTTAGATAAACTAGGTTTTTAATCTACTTCTAGGTGTCAAATATTCCGCTCGAGAATTTGCTACTATTAGGACAGTATTTTCTTCATTTTTGTTCCTTTTAAGCTACAACAGATATTGAGAACATATAAGAAAAAAACCCTAAGGCTCACGTGTGACAAAATTAGGAAACTATGGTCTTGGAAATTTTTTCGAGATTTTTCTTCAATGTCATTTGTTATCACCCCTAGCTAACATCTGCTAAACCAATTATTGGTATAAGACGTCTTGAATTTAATATCATTGACGTTTATCCTAGGTAGAAAGGTGTTAAAGAGACATTGACATCGAGATCTAAGTTACACAATTTTTCATCAGAGCTGACAGAATTTTTGCAGAGTTTTATTTCGAAAGCCTTGTCTTTTCTTCAATAATAGTAACAAAATTTTATGATGACTAGTATTAATAAAACAGTTGATAACAACTTTTAGATTTTGAATCCTTTTTAAAACAAAGCTTTACGTCTATCTTGTATTTCTTCAATACAGAAAATTTGATGACTGGGAACTAATCCTTCAATCAAACATTTTTTTAAATTCCATATCCTTAACTGAAATTTTTCTGCAAGGTTTACTGTGACCATAAAATAAGACTTATTTGCGGAAAAACGCTCTAAAATCCTGGTTAGTCAGCTGAGTTAATTATGGTTTCCCTCTGATATTCCAATCTTGTTCGAAGTGTTTTATGAGACGTTTTAACTATTATTAAAAGTGAATTATTTAGAAATCGTTATACAAATTTTTCATCTATATTCTTTGAAACATATTAAACTGGAAGCATTATCATTTCCCTGATTGAGATTTTTCATCTCCAGGTTTGCTTTGTGTATCTCTGGAGCATGGTTGTGCTCCCCAATCGAATCTCCTTGCCAGGTCAACCCGTGTAATCCTTTGCAGACAAGATTTAGGTTGGGTAAGGCTCCAGACTTGGCTACCCCTGTATTGGACCGGGCTACTAACGATGTACCAAGACTAGTCTCGGCTTGTCATACAAGGGAGTCCGAGACTATCAGGTTTGATTATACTTGAGTATGAGTTTACATATGAATGTAGATGAGTAATGAAATTTGTGTACAATATACACATTAAACACTTTTATTGTTTTATTCTTTAAAGAAATTCCTTTTTAAAGTTATTTATCACATGTAGAAAAAACCTCCACAATTTTATAATTTTGTGCTTCAATTTCTAGAAAAGGATTTCGACTCCTTGCCCAGTAAGAAAATACTATCTATCATTACTCAAGGTTAAGGAACCATGATCTAGTGAAGAAAATGGGTTCAAGAATTAAGTCTGTTATGCCATGGTCTAAATATTGATACAAAAGAGATGTCACTGCCTGAGTTACTCAATAACCTGTAACAACATGCATCAAGACTTTGGATTTAAACAGCTATAAAAAGGTTTAAAATAGTTTGTTTTGGGTTTTTTTCGGTTTTAACGTCATTTTCCCCCAGTAACTAGGGCTCAGACGGTGCCCTTTACAGGGACTTGGGTTTGGCAGTGAGGAAGTTTTTGGCCTGATTTCCTTCCTGACGCCAACCAATGGCTTTTTCTTATGTGAATGGGCAATGTGGGCAATCGAACCCGTAATTCTTGGTTGCGGTGCAGTTGTACTAAACAATCAACAGCTCCTCAAAGGTTTAAAATAGTAATAAGTGTAAAGTGCTGAATTATACGTAAAGCATTAGGAAGTTTAATACTAGTGTGAGTACAACATACTTTAATGTTTTGGGATTCAGTCATATATTACTAGTAGTGGATCCAGGATATTTTTGTTGTGTAGGCTGAGGGGCTAGGAGGTAATATAGGGTACCACCCCTAAAACAGCTATAAGAGGCTACGCAATTTGTTTGCTCAAATTTTCAATGTTTTATCAATGATATGTGTCTGTTCGATTGTAGGCAACAACAGATTTTTGTAGGAAAAGTTAAATTAGCATAAAAGAGAAAAATGCAAGGGGTTTAAAAGTCAATAAAAAGGAAAAGATCAAAAACTTGATTCTACATCTATATTCAGTTCTTTATATATAAATATACAATTTATGAAAATAAGCACAGACATATTTTCCCTGACTATACCGACGTACAAAAATTCCAGATCTGTTAAAGCACAATGTGTTCCGTTTTTTTGATTGACTGTAAATTTATTTATATTAATATACTTGTACAAGGGTTTTCCTCTTCTTGAGCTAATAGACAAATATTGAACAGGATGTACAGGGCAAACATAAGTACATTATACACTTCAAGTAAGCACAGGGAGTATTAAGAATTAAAGAAACAGAATGTACTGAGAAAAGGAACTACAAACGAGCCACACAATAGGTCAAGACTTCTCCTACTGTATCTACAATGGCAGTTATTGCTGACTTGACCGTAAAACAAACGGCCTTTATGCTCCAAGGATAGAGAAACAATCAGGGCAAAGTACATCAAAGACATTGTTGCTGCTTAATAGTAACACCTTACGTTGACGATGCTGGAGAATGAGTTCTAATTGTTGCCTGTGAAATGAGAAACTGCATTGAGAAGGAGAACTATAGCTTCATGAACAAACCTAAACAATGTTCTTTGTATATATACAGTACATCGAGAGAGAGAGAGAGAGAGAGACACACACACACACAGAGAGAGAGAGAGAGAGAGACAGAGACAGAGACACAGAGAGAGACAGAGATAGAATGACTAAGAAAGAAAGCAAGAGAGGTTTTAATACTCCGCAGGTTATTTTAGGATTAAATGGATGTTTCTCTTCAACCTTTGCTCCTGATGCAAAATTAATAGCACTACACGAAAATGCGAGCTCAAGCTACATCTCATGTTCCCGCGAAGAATAACCCGCAGGCTTTGAATCTGAAAACGACTTCAGTAACTGTTTTGTATCATGGACTATTTGTTAACCTTTTGTATTAAAGCACTATTGTTCTATTATCCTACTTTGCATTTTTACTTCAAAACTGTTGTTTTGTTTTCATCAATTGTCGATTTTTGCAAAATCTCGTACATTTGGTAGAGAACACCAATTGCCAGTTTTTTCTTTCATAGAATTGAAATATATCGCACATAATATTAAATGACAGATATGAGGCTGGAAAATAGCTTATAGATTGTTAAATGTCAGAGCTTTTTAAGTGGTCTTTAATGTTGTGTAAGGTAAGTGTTATATGAGTTACATATATTCGTATGGCCCACTGGGGTTAAGGTATAGGTGCTGTGTGTCAGTTTAGTACCTTTGACCTGATGTCAGTCGCATATTCTTGCACTTCTGTGTTGAAATGTGAACGAAAGCTTTGGGAACTGTACACCTTCAATAGCTCACTCATGCCTCCAAGTAGTCGGTCAGTATGCTCCTGCGGGCATACTCTGGTGCCTCCCCTCGGTAAGGGAGCCAAACTGAGTGGAGTGACAGTGGTTCATGGATTTGAGCTGCTGTGGAGAAAAGTCACTCTCCCGGCGCTGCATGAGACTATGGGTCCATGTTGCGGCAGAAGCGTGTGAAGACTGGAAGGTAAGTAAATTCCTGACAGCGTCAGTGGAGTCTCATCATTAGAGCGTGAATGTGATGCTCTGTAATGCAATGGCCAGGGTCAAGGAGGAGTAAACCGCTTTAATAATCCGGTGGAAGGCAACGGCAAACTACCACCATTATAACTGCCTTGACAATCATGGTTATAAACAATCAAAGTACTCATATTAAAGCTGTACAAGGGGCTCGGGTGGTAATAAACACCTGCACATAGTCAGTATCGTGGTTGACAAGACAACATCCAAGTCTATTGCAGGTTATCAGGCATTATCAGATCGAGTACTGCTGGCAAAGTTTCATGCGAAACCATTTAATTTGTCAGTAATTCAGGAATATTCTCCAACGTCAACAGCAAGTGCTGCTGAGATGGAGAAGTTCTATGAAAGTTTGGACGAAGCGAAAAGACAATGCAAAACCAATAAAATCATTGTCGTTATTGGTGATCTCAATGCAAAAGTGAGAGCTGGTTGTGAATCATTTGTGGCTGGTCCTGTAATATAAATACATGGTTCAAGAAACATCCAAAGACACTGTGGACATCCGGATGGTCACACCAAGAATCAAGTCGATTACTTCACAGTGAACAAGCACTTCCCTAGCTCTATCGGTGACTGTAAGACTTATTCAGGTTCTGATTGTGCAACGGATCACAGGTTGATAGTAGCAGACATGAAAGTCAAAATGAAAAGTGTGAGAAGGATGAAAGTATCATCTAAAATAGATTATGATCTTCTATATACTGATCAGCAATTGCAATAACAGTATAAGATAGCTGTCTAGAATAAATTTGATGCACTCACGAAGTTAGATAACGATGATGGTGTAGAACCGGATATGTGGGAGAACTTAAAGTCTTGTCTTACAGTAGCAGCTAGTGAAACTATTCCTAGGTGTCATTGTAAACACCAAAAGTGGATGACGGATGAGATCTTGAATCTTATGGATCAGAGACATATGACGAAAGGAAAAGATACGCAGAGGTACAAAGATCTGAATAAGCAGATAACAGAGATGTATAAATATGCCAGAGAGAAATGGTGGAATAACCAATGTGTGGAGCTTGAACGTGTACCTTCTACAACTCATAGCAAACTCAAGAAGCTGATCACAAGTGAGAAGGGGTGCACCAGCTCTGGGTGTATAAAGGCTAAAAATGGAGAGGTTCTTATGACTAGAGACAGAATTCTTGAGAGATGGTCAGAGTATATAGAAGAGTATTTTCACGATGTGAGGGGAGATAAAAGGGCAATTTGAAAGGACATGGACAGTCCTGACATTACAAAAGAGAAAGTAGAGAAAGTGATAAAATCAATGAAGCGTGGCAAAGCTATTGGTCATGATAACATAGCAGTGGAGATGTTAAAAGAGTTGGATGATCTTGGCACAGAGAAGGTTACAGAAATAGCTAACAACATCCATCATTCTAATTAGATACCATCTGAACTCACAAAATCTGTGTTTATTGCATTGCCGAAAAAGCCAGGAGCTACTGAATGCGAACTCCATAGAACTATCAGTTTGATGAGTCACGTAACTAAAACGATCCTGCATGTTTTAATAGATAGATTAAGGACATCCATCAGACCTAAGATATTCATAATCCAGTGTAGATATGTGAAAGACATGGGAACTAGAAACGGGGTCTTTATGTTACGTGTGCTAGCAGAGAAGTCATTTGCCAAACACCAAAATCTTTATGTAAGTTTTATTGACTATACAAAAGCCTTTGGCGGTGAAATGCAACGGCAAACTACCACTGTTTCGTTTTAGCAAATAGCAAGTAGCTGCTCACTTAAGACAGTATTTGGTCAAACGATTTGCAGGAGTTTTTAGGGGCTCTTGGTGTAGAAGGTTGCTACTTTGGTAAAGTCGCTCTTTGCATTCCTCCCTTATTCTGATCCATTTAAAGGAGCATAACAAACACAGCACTGCAGAAACATCTCCGTTCTGTATTTGTGCTATACTGCTGGGACCTTCAAAAATTGTTGATCATTTTGAAGGTATTTTAAACTTTCACCACGCAGCTTTGGATGTCGCTGCATGGATGTCTTTTGTGATTGACAGTACTGGCCTAGTAGGAAAACTCTTCGGTTATTGATGAATCTTTTCTATTTACCTGGACTGGTAAGTAGCCTGGGTCGTTGAGTGTTATCATCTCTGTCTTTTTCTGGCTGATCTCCAGGCCTAGTTGTTGGCGAAATGTGTTAAGTGGTGCTGATTTTTCCTGTACATGCTAGTAGGTGTGAGAGACTATAGGTAGGTTATCAACAAAGTTAAGGTCTTCATGTTATGAAAAGATGAGTCTATCAAAAGCCTTACCTGCCCTTCATTTAACCTTTGCGTCACCCAGTCTATAGAAATGTTATAGAGAAGCACTCACGTAGTATCACGTAGCCTTGTCTTAATCCTGTTTTTACTAGAAAACTGTAGTCACTCTTTCCTACCTTACATGTTAAGCTGGTGAAGAAGCTCTTGATGAGAAGCACAAATTGCTGTGAGATGCAGCTTTTCATTCATTTTCCTTCTCACTATTTTTAGGTCATGGCGTGGTATGGCTCTCAACTCAGCTTGCATCTGTTTGTGAGATACTTGTGTCACCTTATTGTCATTCACAGTTGTAAGAAGGTAACATTGGAGAACAATAGTGTTGATATGCTTCCCACTCATTCTAATCAAGATGCGTTTGTTGTTGACAGAGCTCCCGTACATCAACCAATTTTCTATTTCTTCCTTTAGGGTGATGGCTATGCATCTGTAGTGCTGCTTGTGGTTCTTCCCTGAAAACAACACTGTCCCTCCCGTATCAGCTTCAGTCGTCTTGATCCTGTCCATCTACTACCACTGATTCTCAAAATGTGTTAAGTTGCAGTTTCTCATTTCTGATGTTACGTGTACAAGTGTCCCTGTGTCATACATAGCCCACGCATTTCAGAATCCTTTGGTAATCTCACATTTTGTGTTTATAACTTCAGTCTTCTTGTCAAAAACTTCCCTCAGGCTTTTACCACTGTTACTCATATAGGTATCCTCAGTTGACCTGGCAAGTCCGACACACATAGCAGTGTTTATTTTTGTTGTTACGGTGGCATAGGTATTTTAAGAAGGAGAGCTTCCTGCTCCTGCCTCAATCATCTACTGTTCTCATCTGGGTTTCAGACTGGCTATGACGGAATTGAGCTCGACTTTGGCAATCGTCCAATCATTGTAGTAACTTCCGATGTCAATATAGATATAGATAGACATAGATATAGATACGTATACATATGTATATATACCTATATATGTTTGTTTATAAAAACTCAAATATGCAATATTCAGGTGCATATTTATTGTGTGTGCAAGTATTTATAAGTATTTAAACTAGTGAAAGGTGCTTATTGCCATTGTCATAGGGGGTATTATATAAGTTTCACATTGTGGAGACCATCAAATACCTTCTTAGTTACTTATTAGTTATGTACTAGTTGTCAGAAAGTTGACACCAGTCATGGAACTCTAAGAAAAAAATTCATGTTTTTTAAATTTTTGCTCTAGGTCTGCAATTTCATGTATTGAGCACTCAGTATTAATATGTGATTGCTATTACTTCATAGTATTAAATATGCTGGGACGTGTATCACATAGTTAATAGATTTAATGTGTTCGATACGTGATAAGGTTGATATAAAGCTAGGCTTTTAATTTTGTCTCAAAGCAAGCTGTTTTATAAACAGTTATCGAGATAGGTGCAGTCACAATCTATTCAAAGAAAAACATGTATCTTTTGCAACTATCTCAGATTATCATCGAGTTTTTGTTGGCAAACTATTTATTTTGCTGCAGATATTGTTTAATCATCATAAGCTTTGCTACCAATAATCATCACACTTGATAAAGGGTTTTTTGCTGTACTTTTTTAAATTTGTCTATTGCGTGACTGATTATTGAATTGTAATAAAAATACAAAGATAAAGTCATTTGCTTATAAATTTCATTCTAAAAGTCCGTTAGTTTTCTTGTTTTCGGAATTCTTACTCTGATAAAAGTCGAATTTAAAGCGTTTCTGGGCTACCGGTTGATTGTTGTCATCAAGGGATTATCCCACGCAGCTGCAGCTGTACATTCTCACAGGATGCACCATTGTGACAATATTAATATATCCATTCATTTTGTTAGTCTAGTTTTTACTTTGTATTTTCTGTAAGTCCGTTTAATATTCAGTGGCATTAATTTGGTAACGGGTTCATTTTTTACTGCTTTTATGAGTATTACTTATTGTCTTCCATTTGCCTTAGGCATTTGTTAAAAATCCTGTCTGGCTGAATCTTTCAACGATTGATCGCGCTGCGATAGTATCCTGAAAATATTACGTGCCAGAAAAACGTCCAGAACGCTTGTTAATTTTTCTTTTTTCCCAATACCCAAACATCAATTGATTCGTCTTTCCCTGTGTCTTGGTCAAAGTTGGACCTGAAGCTTACTTTTACAAAAATAAAACAATTTTGATAAGACGCTTACCAAAATAAAGACCCTAATAGATGATAGTGGTTGCAAAAAGAAATGATACACCACGGACCACAAATAGACATACATAACTAAAACTACTTTTAGTGAGGCCAATTTCAAAGCAAGAATACAGAATAAAAATCAGACATAGAAATATAAAATGGATATGACAACAAAACAGGAGGAAAATATATTTTTCTTCACAAAAGGGCCGTCAATGCGGACTGTCACAGCGTCAGTGTGTATATAAACTACATTTATAACAAGATACGTTTATCTCTATTACATGTTTTATTCCCACACGGATTGAAACGCTCATCCTCACAATCTTCATCTTATATTTTTTATTACTCATATTTATCTTACATAAATTATTAATGTAATTGCTAAGAAGATTAATCCATTTTAATTTCTTTTATTAGATAAAACAAGAAAAAAAGACATTCCCCTGGCTTCTCAAATAATAAATATTTACTGTTTGCACGATTTAAATAGCAATATATGATAAAATAAGAAATATCTACATTTAAGTAAAATCTGGAAGTGAATAGTACTGGTGCTGTGAAACAAGACAAGGAGAAAAACAGATAAACGGATAAACAACCTCCGTCGATACTAATTCATTAATGCTTTTAAAGGTACTCCAATTCATCACCTCATTCATAGAGGTTATGTTTTTGCCTGCGTTTGTGTCATTGTCTCTTTGTCTCTTTGTCTCTTTGTCTCTTTGTCTCTTTGTCTCTTTGTCTCTTTGTCTCTTTGTCTTTTTGTCTCTTTGTCTCTTTGTCTCTTTGTCTCTTTGTCTCTTTGTCTCTTTGTCTTTTTGTCTCTTTGTCTCTTTGTCTCTTTGTCTCTTTGTCTCTTTGTCTCTTTGTCTCTTTGTCATTTTGTCTCTTTGTCTCCTTGTCTCTTTGTCTCTGTCTCTTTGTCTCTTTGTCTCTTTGTATCATAACTCTAAATAGTAACATTACATACTTAAAAAGTTCAAAGCTTACTTTTGTATAACAATTAAAAGGAAGAGCAAAAATAGATGTAAGAGCTTTATCATGTCATGAGTCGTAAGCTTTTTCTGAGCTCAGAAAAAGCTTACGACTCATGACATGATAAAACTCTTACATCTATGGCTTCCTCTGAGTCCATAAAGTTCAGAATTTTCAAGAGCGAAAATGTTACTTATCATAATGATGAAAACGAGTGATAGTTATTGTTTCCAAGAAACAGGCTTTCCAATGAGTAAGATTGCAACTTGAGACATTCCTTTCTCTTCCTTTTGTACCATGGTCTATTTGGCTTCATTCAGCCACAAATCTTAGTCTTTTCCAGTCTTCCTTTGCAGAGTAGGAAATTTATAGCTTTTAATATTTTAAAGAAAATTTTTCTGTTGTCCTCCAGATCATTTTTCTTGGAGCCTCCCACTAAAGATGGGCCTTGATTTTCATAGACAAATAAGATCGTTAAAGATGGATATGAGTTTTATATAAGCATCTTTTGACAGTTGATTTTTCAATTGATCTCTTCCTTACATCAAGTATTTGAAGTGATCTGTTACCACAGATAATAGATAATTTTAAAATCTTCAATACCTACTTTGGTTGGACCTCCAACTTCGAAATGACCACACATTTTGTCTTTTTACTATCGATCGAGACGCTCATTTGTTTCTGGAACACTATCAATGAGATTTTGTAGATCTTAGCAAACACTTTTAATTTTGTCCTCATTAACTACCACTTTCTCCTTTGTGCCATTGAGCTCTCTCAAAATCGTCTGTGAGTGTAAATTATAAAAGTCTAGGGACATAACACACCCCTAAAGAACTTTATGTTTGATGAAAAACCAGTTGGGCATACGTCCGCTAACCGGACAACTCTTTTTTGGTTATAGTATACCTATCCACTTACAAGCTTGTCTTTGTCGTCAGTTTGAAGGTCACCAAGCATTTTTAATAGTTCTTCATGACCCACTTTTTCGAGTACCTTTTTGTTATCGATGAAAACGAGAAAAGGAAATAAATGCCTTTACTAACTTTCTAAAAACAGTTTTTAATCCTTATCAGTTTGATGTAATCTATCTTGTACTTAAGTACCATAATTGCAGTAGTGAACGAGTGGTGACATTAATAGATAAATACGAAAGAGGTTTGTGTTTCGAATCCTGGGCCTGTCCAAACAAGTACTATACCCACTGTTTTTCTTACTTATTAATAGCTTACTACTGAGTTTGTGCATGTTTTTGGAGATAGAATTAGGAGAGAGAAGAAATCAATAAATTAAAAAGATTAAAAATTACAATGAAGAAAAATACCAAATATCATTAGTAACCCTCTGCGCCAAAGTGGCTTCAAGCCTTGTTTGAGACGAAAGACTGAAAGGGTGGAAATTGAATTAAAAACTATTGATGGAATAACATCCAACGCAGGCTCTAGTAATGCTAAATCGTACGAATTCGTAAAAAACCCAATGTTATTAGCAGGTAAAAGAAATAAATATCAATCGTCTATATCTTATGCTATGACTACCACTTAGCCTGGGTTGAATGTAATAATAAAAAACTAAAAAACATGATAGTTTTCATTTTTCTCCCCGTTTGTAGACTCTGAAAAGTATAGATCGATTTATCAGTGTTTCCAAAACACCAGCAGTTCAAATATAAGCCAACTGTAAAAATAACATGGATCTTGAATAAGTATTTGAAAAATATGAAACAGCCCACGAAATCAAATAAAAATAAAAATAAGGAACTTAGTGTGAAAATGAATATCAGCAACTGTGCTTAAGCAACACAAAAATATGGAAGACATCTAGATATATTTAAAAGGACACCTTTTATGCAAATTGATTACTTAAGTGGTGCTTATTATCTCAGAAATAAAACGACAGAGGAAATACGAAAATCCATTAGTTTTCTTATGAAAATTTTAACCCTCGTTTATGATATTAGAAAACCTCTTTAGATTTCACGTTACAGGAATTAGTGGAGAGGACTCGGCTGACATTTTAACTTAGATGATATGATAACCTATTATTTGTTTTAACAATTTACTTTTGAAAATTTACTCTACTTGTATTACAAATATTTGACTAAGGGCTCCATAACAACAACTAAAATCAACTTTAAATCTTCAACTTTATACAGGTAGAGTTGTAAAGTCCTCGTTTATGGTATCACAAATATGACAACAAAAAACGAAACAAGAATAGGAAAAAGAAAAATGTGTTAGTTTTAAAGCAGGTAGTTGAAGTTGGGAGCAAAGATAATAAATGAAACACGAAATTATCAACTAGCAACAAAGATTTTTGAATAAACAACTGACTCCGAGTCTTTCCGTATAATCAATGACGGTGCCAAGGGAGTAAGCTTTGTTAGAGTTTATATAACATGCATTAAATATTTGTTATTTTCAAACAAAAAAATTGAACATAATGCTTGATACACTGTTAAAAGACTCAAACCAATTCCTTTTTGTAAAATCCTGTAGTGAAAATCACTTCCGATTTTAATCAAAGCACTTCTCGTTGAACAGACCAGGACCAAGCATCTGAAAAAACAAGAAATAAATTAAGCATTTATTATATAATAAAGGTAGCAGGGGTAGGGTGGATGGTAGAGGAAAACGCTTTACTTTTATGCACTGATCATCTAAAACAATCAGGCTTTTTAGACAGAGATGCTACAAATGAGTTGAATGTATCATTTAATTAGGTTCTGGACGTATTTCTAAACAGATTTTCTGAAAAGTTAAAGCATTGACTATTACAGATCCAGTAACGGCCTAGAGGTTAAACCAACAGATTACCATGCAAAGAGGTTTGTGGTTCAAACCCTAGTCATGTCCCTGGAAGAACAACGCCCAAAGCTGTTTCTCCGCTATTGGTAGCAAACTACTTCATTTGCGCATGTTTTTGGCGAAAGAGGAAAGAGATCAATAAAGGAACAAGATTAAAAAGTACAAAGAAAAAAATCATATCAGAAAAGTAATGCTATTCGCTAAATGGCTTCAAATCCATGATGATGCAAAAGATCTAAAAAAGAAAAAAAAGACTAACTCAAGACCAAGAGTCCTGTTTTTCTTTCCTTCTTGTTTTTCCTTCACTTCCTTCTCCCTCTGTTCTCTTTCTCTCCTCACAAACAAATTTCTTGCAGAGGCATCTCTACTCCATGTGTCACCATTTTAGTTTAGAATTCTGCAAGCCCTTACAGGGATCGAAATCCTATTTAATGGCGTTGTGTCATATTTAACTTAATGGATAACAGGGTTGTAGAAATGCCAAGTTTTGATCTCAGTTGATATAAGTTTTTCCTTAAAACTTAAATATAAATTGTGTGAAGGTTATTAAAATATACATGTATATATATCTTCAGATTGTACCCTAACTCTACTTTAAAATACCATTTGCTGTCGTTAAACTTTAGATTGATTTACTAATTTCAACTTTGCAACCATTCAACTAGTCAATATCCAATCACATCTCAAGCCGATGTATATTGGGTCAGCAAAAACAAATAAACAGTATTACAACATGTCATAAAAAATATCATAGGAAAATAGTTCTTGAAATTGCTTAGATTTAAACTGTGGTTAACATTGTAAGAAGACCAGTGTTGGGTCAATCTCAGGGGGTTTTTTTCAAGCTTATAGAGTCCTGATTAACAGACATCTGTTGATTATTCCACAAATCTTAATGCTCCAAACTTCGCACATTTGCAATTGTCTTCATTATCACGATCGCAATTAAAAGTATGAATGGTAGTAACTGAAACGACAGCTTAAATGTCCATAACACTTCATTGCGGAAACTTTGACAGGAAAATATGAAAACAGGTTTTTGTTAACAAAAATAACCACTACGAGAAGTTGTCAAAAAAATGTTTCCGGAATATTTTTATTGGGTAGGGTTTTTTTTCTAAATATATTATGTAAAAGACAGCTTAAAACTCTTAAGCACAAAGATTGCAACTAAAATTAATTGTTGGATCTCCAACTCCACTTACTACCTACTCAAAGGAGAGCAAGTTTAGAGTGTTTAAGAAAAACTGGTCAATATTTAGTTCAAAATGGTTATGGACGGTGATAGCTCTTCTAATAAAGGTAGCATAAAAAAAGAGAATGAGGCAATTATAATTTGATCACAATTTGAGCTTAAATGATTGAAAGCCAATCATTTCATATTGTCTGAAGACACTTTACGTCTGATAATCTTATTGACATTTTTTTACTTAATAAGGCCTACATCTCTGCAACTTTATTCGTTGTTTGCCCTCAAAACAATGAATCAACTTTGTATATAAAAGGCTTTTGTAGACAGTTTAAGGTAAACCTGACCTTAATGTTGGGCATATTAATAATTGTGCCAAAAGCCATGTGCTTCTTCATATTTTTTAAAGATTAAAATCAATATAGCCTTGACTGACTTGTAGGCTTTTAAAGAGAGTTTTGCCTTATTTTTTTCCGTAGATAAGAAAGAAACTTTTTTGAACTTCAATATAACTTTTTTTTCGATAATTGATTTGATTAAATCCAATAGATCAACTTTAAGACAATTTGAGCTTTGAATTGAATTTAGCTTTTGTATTTAATTATTCTTTATTTAATTTTTGATTTATTGTTTTGTATCTCTTTTCAAGCTAAATTTTATGTATTTTTTTTACTGAGTTTAACATCTGTCCTAACATTGAAAACTGTTTTTTGTATATGGTATTGATCATTTACATATCTTAGGGTTTGTAACAGTAGTTGTGAATGTGTATTATCTTAGAAAAAGAAATTTGATTCATTTAAAAAATCAATTTTCAAATCATTTCAGAAATAACAGCAAGAAAGACCTTTTGAAAGATGAACTTCCTTTTTGCTATTTCGTTCGAGATTCTACTTTACCAGCAGAATCTTCATCTTTGCCCAATTAATCAATTTCTGCTTGGGCTGTAGATTTTAGTTCGAGCCTTTTGCCCAGTAAAGTTAATGTTCATTCTTGAAAAATACCACATTACCCATATATTTTAATGTCTTTACATTACTCTATTACTACTATCGTCCCAATTGAAAACAGCAAATGTCTAAAGAAGTAAGCACTAGTAGTATTAACATTTATCCAAAAAGATCTCTTTAAGCACACTACAATAGAGGAACAAACCAAAGAAAAATGCTGCTCCAAAAGACGTTCTTCAAAACAAATTAAAGTATGAAGGAACTATCACAGGACTAACATCACTAAAACTCCTTTACAAAACAAAAATTCTAATACTTTTGAATATACTTGTTAAAGTTATGTTGTGTTACCAGAAATTGATTGAAGATTTTTTTAAAGAAATGTATTAGAGCTTTCTTTTGAAAAAAATTATCAAAAGTCTCGTATACTGTCTAAATCCATTATTCATTTGGAGCTGTCCAATATTAATGTAATACTTATATAACCTTTTTTGTGGTTACAAATTTTATTTGAAAACGAACTAATTTTTGCTGATCGTCTATCAATATTACTGAGTTCTTAGGGAATTTAAAGTGATATTCTTAATTCTACAAATAATTTGAGTTCAATGTATTTTACCTTTTATCTTAAAATTTCTAAAGCCATTCTTGTTATGATATTGATGCAGTTTTGAACTTGTTATGCCAAACACTTTAACAGAACGCTATAAACGCAAGATGACCTCTTTGGGCTTGTATACGTAGAAAAAAGTATATCTTATAACCTTAAATAAAATGTCTCTAAATCTATTTGCTATAAGAAATTAGTTTTAAAAGGACAATGACTGAAATAAAAACCAGATGGTACTCAGCCTTGGTATTTAAACTACTTTTGGGCTGTTACTGCGTCAATTAGATAAGTTCACAAGTAGAGACACATGGCCTTAGAGTGAATAACTATCGTCTTCAAAGAGTCCATTTGATTTATCAAGCTGTTCTTTTACTCTTTTCCAATTTGCCCCACAGACGTCAAAATCCTGAACAATAGTACAAAAAAGTGGTGATTTTGTTCTTTACCTTACTGTAGAAGCTGACTAAATAAATATAAAAGGAAAACAATTAAAGCGGAATCTTGTTTCATGACTTTTTTTGTTGGAAAGAAATAGCATTTCCTCAAAGAATTCAATATATTCTGCTTTGTTTGGAATTTGATTTGACATCTGTGTTTCATAACCTCTACAATTCTGATATTCTTTTCTGCCACCTGTTTCCTTTTTAACATGCACAGTGGGAAAGCTCTCCAAACCCTAACCTAATCCTTTCAGAAACTTACAAATACTAGATGTAGCTCTTTATTCATTTTTCTATACTTCACCTGTATATTACTGGTAGGAAAGCTTGACAGAAATTCATAGTGTCTACAGTCGATAGATGTAATCTTCCCGAATCAAAACCTGACTAAACTAAAGAGCGTCATAAACTAACACACAGGCTTGATTCCCCTATTGGAGTAGCAGTCCAGAACATCACTATTTCTTCTAAAAATAAGGAAAGTTATATGTATTTTTTATAGCTCTGGTATTATATCAACTAAAACTCCATTTTTATCTTTCCCAATGCCATCTGTATCAATGGATGTCCAGAATTGATCACTTGGGATGAAGCTGTGATCCCATTTCCTTTCGTCTTATTTATCTGAAACCTTTACATTTTCTGACGTAAATTACTTATTAGAAGCTTCCATTAGTACGATTTTCTCTTCTTTTATGGGATATTAATGTTGAAGAGATCTTGAAAATGTCTTTCAACCCCCTTTTAGTTTCCGAAAGTATGTTGTCTATTCAGCCCTAGTCGTATGTTATTCTTTGCCCCTTTGATGATTTTAGGATACTGATTTGTTTCAGATTTTGCCTTTCTTATAGCTCTTCTTCTTTCTTCCTCTCTTTGTTCACTTTTGTAAGCCCACCGAGATCACCTTAGGTAAAGGGCAGATTTTAGGAAAATTGGAATTCAGCAGGAACACTGGAAAAAATTATCGGGTCCTGCCGCAAAGCCCTAGGGCAATTTTTCATGACCACGCCTTTTAAAATATTAGAAGCGCCTTTATGTCAATCTGCTTTTATTTTGTGGCAGGCATGAGCAAATCCATTGAAGGTACTAGTTTTTGTCAAATCATCAATCAAACTAACCAAAAGAAGCTCTGTTAAAAAGCTCAGTCAAATTCTTAATGACCAAGTTAAGTTTTTTTGTGATTGATGATTATAGTTTTCAATGATTGAAAACTTTGAATCGTTTATTATACGTGTTAGGAAAAGACTATAACAAAAAATTATACCACTAATTGTGTAAAACACGTTATTTTGAAAAGTCTTAACTGAATGGGTAACTATGCACAGGGTAAATAGAAAACGCATTTTCCTCTTATCAAAGTGACACAATGTAGTATTTAATGCGTAGCATGAAATACGGCAAAAGAATATCATTCGTACTCAAACCAGTTTGTTTTTTTAATAAATGAAGTGACCTTAGGCATAATGAATTATTCAATTCAATTACTTAAACTCAACAGGCAAACAAACAAAGAATACCAACCTGTTTTTGGGACGAGATTAAGTAAAAATTGAAAGCTCAGACTGGACGAGATGAAATATGTTGTTTTCAAATAAATGATGACTATTTTTGACAGTTTTAAGAAATTCTGCCTCAAGAGGCAGCTCAACCTTGCAAAATTTTTTTTTCGCAATTTTACACCTGGAGGTATTTGGTATTTATTACTGCTAAATGTATAACAAAGATCTGTTGGACTTAAAACCTGCTATATTCTAAACAGAAAGAGCATAAAAGACTATCAATGACATTTAGTGGCGTGTGAGCCAATCTATAAATAAAATACGCGAGTGGCAAATCCAACGGCAACTGTGCAAGGTTCAGTGAAAGGACAAAATACCAACACAGTTAGAGATACAACAAAACCAAACCGTATTGTACAAAGAGCTGGCAACTCTTAGTCATAAATTTATGACGAAACCTGAGTTCAGAATATTTACAAGTTTCATTCTCCTAAAATGCTCCAATACAAACTCTTCAATAGCGTTCTGTGACTTCACCCACTATTTTTCAGTAAATATGCGGCATAGCGAGACTAATCAATCGATTATGGGTTGTTTTGCTTTGCAAATAAGATGTAAAACAACTGGTGTTAAGCATCGACCAATCTTTCACGTGAACAAGACATAAGGAGAATTGTTGATACCATCTGCAATGCAGTATAAATATTTGGAAGTATCAGCTAGCTGCTAAGTGAAAACAAATCTTCAAGAGACTTAGTTGTTACCCTTAAACAACTTCCAATGCATGTCTTATGACTTAAACTCGGTGGACAAAAATCTAGGTGTGGAAATATCGTTCTCACACAATTTCGAAAACAGTGGAAATGTCTGCATCCAATGTTTTTTGACAACCTGTGGCTGGTAAAATAAAATTGATCAAGTAAAGCGATGCTTTTTAGAAAAAAGTATGTTTGATAACAGAGATTATCAAGAATATAAGAGAAATGACATGCAGGTAGGCTTCAGGAGTAACTAATAGAGTGTTTGAGTTATGAATTTTGATGCAGATTGAGATAGAACAGTCTTGATGCCTTTACAAGTTGCACCTCTTCACCATACCATTCTTTGAGTGACTACAATATTTAATTATGCGTTCTTTGGACCACTGCAAATCGTATAGAGGCTTATTCCATTTATGGAACTGTATCGTTAGTCTGTAACTAAAGCTGCTTTGTCAAAAACAGAATAACCTCTCAAAGAAGAAAAACAATCAAAAGGCAATTAATATACTCAAAGACAACATTTTTTTTTAGTTTTAACGTCATTATTCCCCAGCAATTGGGGGAAAATGACGTTATAACTATATATATATATGTATATACTCAATAGACACAATAAATAAACATACTCAGAATGAAAAGCACTGCTACAGTTACTTTACAGAAAAATGAGCNAATTTCTTGGCCGGATGCCCTTCCTGACGCCAACCAATGGTTTTCTTTTTTTCTTTGCAAAGTTCCAAATTCTCCTCGACAGCTTGGGGAATCGAAACCGGAACCCTTGGTTACTGTGCAGTTGCACTGACCATTAAGCCACGGCTCCTTTACAGTGACCTGAAATAAACCAATTTTATCTTTCAAGAAACCATTAATTCACGCTACAGTTGACTTGTCTTTAAACAGCGATTTTGTCCACCCAACAGATATAAATCTATTATTCAGATCTTTGTGTTTTGCAAGAGACAAACGTTTGAGGATATTCTCTTTCAGAATTACAAATCGTTATGGACGCGCTTCAAAAATTTTGCCCAAAAATACGACCCCAACATGACGCATCATAATGCTTACCTGTTTAATCTTACAAGCCGAAGCAACAACAAGATTAAGAACATAATATTTGCAATGAGCATACAATGCTTTTATATGCTGATTCCGTATCGATATGGCTGCTCTATTGCATTTTCTGGCCACATTGTTATCGCCATCCTTAAGTTTAAGATACAAATACTTTACAACTGTTAAAATATTATTAGGAATATTCTTGGCGAACAGGCCACTATAATAATGAAAAAAAGCTACAAGTAATGCCTCGCGGATCATTGTAAAAAGACACCCCAGCATAAGACAGCCCATTGTTTAAGTTGACTTCTATTTGCTGCCTCTCCTACTAGAATGTGCTAAAACTTTGTTCCTTTATTCTTATCTATGATCTGTTTAGTTATCGTTTTATTAAGTTATTTATTTCCTTTTGTATGCTTTTCATTCTACAAGTTACAGATGGAGGAGTATTAAATTTATGTTCGTCAAACATAGAGTAGTTACCAAATACCATACAAAAGTGCTGACCAAACTAACTATGGAATTTGCGAAAGCCAGACATACCAAAACGTTTTGAAACATTTTTAGGAAAGATCTAAATATTCTAAGCTAAGCTATAAGATCCATAGAATGTTCAAACATAGCGCATCAACTAATACTTCTTTCCATGAGGAAAGGAAGGTATTAGAGAAGTAACCAACATTGTAGCTATCACAAGCAGCTTTCTTGTTTATAATATTATTAGATATGCTAGCTGACTCAGCAACAAGAATAGAGACTGGTGAATTCCAGTTCACTTTTTCTCAAGAACGAGGAGTAGGAGCAGATATTTCACCTGATAGTTTAGCCTCACTGACAAGAAGTAATAATTTATCAGTTACTGCTTAGTTTTTGTTTCTCCAGCTTTTAAACTTATTGTTTTTAGCTTCAGAGGATGAAGTGTATGAGTTGAAGGAAATGCTATGAAAGCAATTAAATCTATTAGCCTTAAATGCTGCTTGAAAAATTCAAAAGCTTCTTCAGTTTTATCACACTTCCTCTGCTGTACAGTTTGTATTTCCATTTAATTCGACTGTGAAGTAAAGGAGTAGTAAAACGACATTTTTTCTCTTTAAATAACCCTCCAACACAAATATTCCACTGGATCTGAGTTACATTGGAAGATATGTATTTTTCCCTGTTCTTGATATGCTCTTGGTAGTTTATAGCCTTTGACCATTAATTTATTTAATTTGAATCTTTTTTCAAAGTAATTATCATAATTAACAACACGAAAGAACCCTTCAATTTACTGTCGAATTACACTTGACAGAAGAAGCATTAAATGAAAAGAGGAATGTTCAAATTAAAAAAAGAAATGTTCAAATTTAAAAAAAAGGAATGTTCAAATTTAAAAAAAGGAGGAATGTTCAAATTAAAAAAAGAAATGTTCAAATTTAAAAAAAAGGAATGTTTAAATTTGAAAAAAAGGAGGAATGTTCAAATTAAAAAAAGAAATGTTCAAATTTAAAAAAAAGGAATGTTCAAATTTGAAAAAAAGGAATGTTTAAATTAAAAGAAAAGGAATGTTTAAATTAAAAAGAGACGAATGTTCAAATTAAAAAAAGGAATGTTCAAATTAAAAAGAAGAGGAATGTTCAAATTTAAAAAAAAAAGAGGAATGTTCAAATTTATAAAAAAGGAATGTTCAAATTAAAAAAGAAAGGAATGTTCAAATTTTAAAAAAAAGAGGAATGTTCAAATTTATAAAAAACGAATGTTCAAATTAAAAAAGAAAGGAATGTTCAAATTAAAAAAAAACCGGAATGTTCAAATTAAAAAAAAGCAATGTTTAAATTTAAAAAAAAGGAATGTTCAAATTAAAAAAAACTTTCAGTTTCCTTTAAAGTAAAACCTGAAAGATTACTGGGACCTCTGAATTACAAAATACAGTAACTCAAAAAAAACAAGGAAAACAAACAGTAATAAGGAAAGGAAATAATAAAGTAAGGTTGTGGAATATAAAAAAAAGGGCAGCTGTACATTAACATTTTAACCAAATGCGCATTATTATTGTACTTGCTCTCAATGTTTCTTTTTCTCAGGAAGGAACCTTTTTTAAATGATGCCCTAAAGAGTCATTTTGTTCAGCTTAACCCACGCAACAAAACTTCTGCTCTTCTGCTTCCTAGATGATAAAATGAGTAATATGTCACAGCCTACTAAATGTCATAATTTTACAGTGTGATATTTGGTGAAGTGTTGACATTTACATGCATCCTCGGGGGAAAAGATTTATATCTGAGAACCCTTGACGTAAATACTGCTCAATGGAAAACAACTGTTCCTTTGATCACGCAAAATGTGATTTGGACAGACTTTGAGGAATTAAAAGATTTGAAGTAATATAATGAAATCGATGAAAACAATATGTAATAAGTATAACATAAACTAATCTTAGAAAACATTTTTTTTTTAAATCATCTAAATTTTTGTAATAACACAAGCTCTCTGTTTCCGAGAGAGCATGGGTTTGTAACACAATTTTAAGTCGTGCCTGCGCTTGGTTTATTTTGTTGTAGCAACCCTTGATTCACAATATCTGAGGCGCAGAGTTTTATACCTTTCACTAAATTTTGAGTTCATTCTAAACTAGTCCACCGTTTAAAGATTTTTTTACCTTATGAATGCCAGTTCCAAAAATAAACACTAGTATTCAATCCCCTTAGTTTTCCTCAGCCAATTACAAAATTGCCCTCAACTTGCGTTTTTTTCTTTCTAGGTCGCGGTCTGGTTTAATGACAGAGAAAAAGCTTTCGATCAAAATCAATGCAATTTTCTTTTGGATGATGAAATTTTGTGCCTCAAATCCTTTTTCCACTCATAGTTTTAGTTAACTAACCCTTGCATAGGACCTTCCATTTTCTACCAGGCTTAGAGGACTACCTTATTTTTAGTAACAAAGTTCAGGGCCCACATTTTAGCAATACTGATAGAGTTAGAAATTTCGCAAATTTTAAATGTCTAGACTGGCTACAAATGAAACGTTTTTCTGATTTAAGAGGATTTTTATCGCTCCGAAATGTGAAGTTTTTGGTCCGGTAAAGAGAGGAATAACAGAAGGGAATGATAATTCCTAGAAAAAATATAAAAGAAAAAGTATTTCCTTTGAACATAACTTTTGATTTTCAATTACAATTACAATAAGAAAAAGTGATAACACACAGATTATCTTCATTATATTTACCAAAAATGTTTTTTCTTGTTGGTCTTAGGTCGACTAACTCATTAGCAGCATTTACCAAAAATATTTTGTT
Source organism: Morbakka virulenta (assembly GCA_003991215.1). NCBI lineage: Eukaryota > Metazoa > Cnidaria > Cubozoa > Carybdeida > Carukiidae > Morbakka > Morbakka virulenta. The sequence continues at coordinate 1,311,908 of RDPX01000131.1, read as the reverse complement.
GGCCAGCTCGCTGTGGGAAGTTAGAATGGCCAGTGCATTGAAGCGCTTTTGCAACATAATAGACCAAAGCCAAGATTCCAATCTTCGTGTTGAGGAAAAAGATCGTTCAGAGGTGGCACCGGTAGCTGTAGCAACAGGAAATAACTTTATCAACTTATTCACGCTCACAATAATGCTTCCCTTTTCTTTGCTTATTTTGCGCATAATCTTGTTTTTTTATCTCCTCGAAACGACACAAATTGTTTGAAGGATCCGAAGCTCTGCAGTTAACACTGAAACATCAAGACCATCGTTGTATTTGTCCAAAGCTTCCAATTCAGCTTGGTAGGACTCACAGTTTATATCCTTTGCGAGTAGCTGCACTATTGAAGAGAAAAAATAAACAATTGGTTAGTCAAATCGATTTTTCACTGCCATAATTACGTTATCGATTTGGTCATAAAATATGATTCGATAATAGTCAGTTGGAGTTTCAAAATGGAATGCTTTTGAATTACATGATGTTTCATGAGGCATAATTTTATCATCAATCAAGCTTCGAAGATAAAACGTTTACATTTAAGATTTCACTAAATTCCCTAGCAACCGATTCTATTGTTTTGATAAATAGGAGTATTAGTATCAGTTTAATTTTCAAGAAATTGAATTTAAAAGTCAAAAGCTGGCATTTTTTAAAGCTTTAAACATACATTGTTATCCTTTTGACATCCAAACTGTAGTAATACTCAAACCATGTGCAATAAAACAGAGAACAGAAAAGTTTAATCTCGAGGACAATATTTCAACTAGTTTTTCAGGCCAAATAAGTAGGTAGTACGAAATAGTGGGAGATTAGTAGAGAAGCTAAGAAATATTGAGAGTATTCACAATTTGATCACTGGCTTAACGTCTTAGAAATTAAAGAAATAAAAATTAAAGTTCTAGAAAATAAATCAGATTATCTTTCTTAGCTGCAGTTACGCCAAAATAAAAATATCGCACCTCTAGTTTTTAGCATATACATACAAACTTTCCTCAACCCAGTACATCATATTTTTCTATGTAGACAGTGACCTACCTTTCTTTATCCTGTTTTTTCAATTCCCTATGCTTCTTTTAACTCCCAGTATGTGGTTCGGTTAACTAAACTAGTCTGTAAGGAAAAGGCTATCTTTTACTTGGATGAAGATGTTAATATTTTCCCAAAATAACAGAACCATAAACCAACAACGAAATGAGTTGTTATAATTCTTTTGTATTTTATTTTCAAGGAAATTAGTAACTATGCTGTTTCATACAGGTTAGTTGGAACCACAAAATAATAATCTGATAGTTCACCTATCTTTTAATTTTGAAGTTTTAGTCACTTTACCAATTTTTTTGGTTTTGATATCATTTGGTAGTAATTCAGGTGCATTTTGTAAATACCAATATATTTTAATATGTCTCAAATTAGTACACGTGTTCCTTCTTCAAAAGCAATCTTTTCAGCAGGGAAACAGCAAAGTCACCTAGTTCACTTAGACTTATATAAATATGTAAATGGTTTATCAAGAATAACCGAAGAGAGCAAAGCGCGAAAATCATACTTTTATCAAGCAAATGTTTACAAGTAATAATTGTAGCAGACTGTTTGTCGACGATGATAAACGCACAAACTCCCGTTTAAAATGTCTCTTCTTGAGAATATCTTCACCTTGGCGGTCAGATATGAATTAACATAAAGTTAAAAATTGCCCTAATTTATACCGTGTAAAGGCTATTTGTAGAAATTATTCTGAAGCCAAAAATAAACAAGTTACTACATAGGTCAAAAGGTAAGTTACAAGTGTCTAAAAACTACTACATCAGGTAATGTCGAATATTGACCAAGTGCTACTGTCCAATACTATCTAAGTTATGATGTGCGGGTCAACATTCCGACATGATTAGAAAATTAGCTACTTTACCAGATCTGCGCTCGGAAGAAAATTAAATAAACTGTAATGTTGATACTCTTTGCATGTTTAGAAATAAATGTTGATCTAATTATGACCGATTGACGTATTTGGATTACAACCCAAATATGTCAATAAGCCTTGAGGAATAGATTGTGAATCCAAGAAAAGATCTCTATGTGGACGACGTAATCAAAGGAGGTGTCACGACGTAATCGGAGGCGGGGGATTTACACTTCACAAGTGGCATTCAAGTTTACCAACTCTGAAAGCGGACCGTAGTAATGTGAATGATAAACGGACCTACACCAAGCAGTAGCTGAACGTAAACTATGAAAGCTCAATCTTGAAACTTGCTTGGAACAATGATATAGATACCATAGCCGTGCGAATTCCAGCCAAGCAAGAAGTAATGGCAAAGAGAGGAATGCTTGGATTGCTAGCGTCAATCTTCAGTCCTGTAGGTTTCGGCAACAACTGTTACGTTGGGACCTGTGCTGCAATGTATGCTGTGGTACTTCATGAAGACGGTGTTAGCTAAGAGGTGATGACTTCAAACCCTCGACTGAGCAATGCAGAAGAAGCACTTATGGTAATCTTCACCGATCGTAAGGTATCTTGGTTAGATAGTACTACAGGATTGCATTGAATTAGGAGAAAAGACATGTACAAACAATTCGTTCGAAATCGCGTGAGAAAAAGGAAGTCTAAAGAGAGCATCAAGTGTTGATATGTTAACGGAGACTAAAATCCATCTGATCTAGGAAGTCGTGGTTGCTATGGTGATCAACTTGGAGAGTATTGTAATAAAGGCCTTGCATGGTTATCTGGTTATGATGCCGGGCCTGAGGATATTATCACTAGGCAAATCAAAGATGTTTTCGCCATTGCAATCAAAACAGAGCTATCTAAAGTGACAAAAGTGCTAAGGAAAGTGCTAAGGGTGACTGCTTGGATTCAACGATTTCTACAAAACGCGTCACTACCAAAGAACGATCGACGATTGGGACCAGTTAGACGGAGGTGATCGAGAAAGTGAGCCTAACCTAGATCAAGAAAACACAAGTGCATTATGTCGAAACTGAGCAATTCGAAGTTGACCACTCCTAGGTGAATTTGCAAAAAAATGCAAATTTCTGTTGTGAGTATCCTGAAACAGCCGAATTTCTTCGGCGGTTTCAGGATACTCACTCTGAATAATGTCCAGATGAAATTCGATGGCTTGACCCAGCAAAAACGGTGACTGGACTATTCCAAATATTGCCCGTGTGAAGCAAAATAAAGTGACTCCATCAGAATGTTAATATTTAATCCAGTGAAAGCAAAGACAGTCTCAATCTTCTTTCATGAATTCCAACTTGAAGAAAGGCCTGCTTTCCATCTCCGGTAAGAGCGATGGGTTTCAGCCTGTTGCTAACCATCACGTCTCATAGCAGATTTTTAGCGGTGGTCTCGTCCCCAAGCGTTAGTTAAGCGATGAGCCCTCTTAATTTGGCTTGCAGAACGCACCTTAGACAATGCACACCTTGGCTGTCTCTGCAGATTCTCTGATTACTGTTTTGTACCAAATGTAGAACTCTCTCCCTGTTATTATGGCAGGTGCGTCCTTGTTTATGCTTTGGGGTAGCTGCTCCTGTATTGTCGCGTCGTATTCCTCGAATAACTGTGTATCTCTCTTTAACTTCTTTATTACGTTTGATAGTCTCACAAGGCTCGCAGTCTTGTTGTTTTCCAGTTTTAGATGCTCCACTTTCCACATCAGTCTTGTCTCGTACCAGTCATTTTAACTTTGTATCAGTTGTTCCTTGAAGTCCTGGTAGACTGTGTGTTGATCTCCGGCAGGTCGATCTTCTAATCCCAGAACCTCGAGCCTGCACAGGCAATCAAAATCTACCACAGATAGTTGTGTCAGAGGAATTTAGAAGTCAAGACCAGCTCCCGGTGGTATGTAGTGCCATCCAAATTGGTCAACTAAGCATCTGGTGTCCCCAGAGTATCCAATTTTTGGTGGCACTTGTATTTTGATCTATGAACACTTGCCAAGTCCGAGAGGTAGGCGAATTGGTAGTTCCGGTTTCGTATCGTTATCAATGATCGTAGTTCCTTGTTGATGAGAAACTTTCTCGAGCAAACCAGCGTATTTTGATTTATTCAACTTCATTAACGTCTCCTTCTTCACTTAAGTAACTTCAACAGGCAGACTGAATTATCCGTCATTTGAAGTAACATCTCTTTTGAAAACTTCAACTTTTCGTGAACTGGAGTGTAGTACCATCTTAGTGTTTCGTGACTTTTTCCAAATCGGTCGCACTCCAACTCTGTAAATTAAATGATCCATACTAGCTCCCTGATGCTGTAGCCAGTACAGCATGACAAGTGATGCCATTAACCTTGACAATCACCACAGGATAGATGGCGGAGATGTCGTTTTCGGCTTAAAGTAGAGGATTTCCTGGATACGAAATATTGCTCCCATCTTCTTTTTAGCTGGTTACCCGATATCACTCCCTCTCTAATTCCGACATGATTAGAAAGTTAGCTACTTTACCAGATCTGTGCTCGGAAGAAAATGAAATAAACCCTAATGTTGGTACTTCTTGCATGTTTAGAAATAACTGTTGGCCTAATTCTGACTTACTGATTTATTTGGATTACAACCCAAATGTGTCAATAAGACTTGAGGAATAGACTGTGAATCCAAAAATAGATTAAGAAAAAATGGATGTAAAATTTAAAATTGAAATCGTTTTTATTTCCTTTTTTATTTATTATCATTTTTGCCGGCATTCATCTAGATCAAGGCACAAATATAAGAAAATAAATATTAGGTTTAATTTTTTTACTAATCAGGAAAACAAATAGGGCGTCAATGAAAATCCTTCGCTTTTTGTATCAGGCCATCTAAAACAATAAAAGTCCATTAACGAGTTATTCTTGTCAACAAAGCCAAAGCGATAAAAGTTGGAAATCTATAGCCTTGCAGAGCTGGCTCTACTATTACTGTTAGATTTTTTAATCTCAAAATTTTCACCACACTCATTGTTCAAAAATAGATGATGCACTATCATCTACTAGTGGATGGTTTTCAATTATCGTTAAAACTGAGTCCAGTTTTTCTTTCAATTACAACCGCATCGCTATTTTATCCTAGAAAATTAGTAGGTAAATAGTATCTAGACAAAAATTAGCCTTATGATGTCCATGCTCACAAGAAAAAGACGAACTGATAAAATTGAGCATACACTGGTTTATGTTTTACGAAAGCATTGTAATTCATTCATGTAGTCACTAGTTTGTCAAGCACATGGGACAAAAAAGGTTTCTGAGCTTTAGGCCTCTGCACTTTTGTCTACCCATGTCTATTTCACCCCATATTTCACCTTTAGCTTCCCTCTTTTCCTACAGCTTTACCTTACAAAGATCTGTCAAGGACGTTATGACATGTCCGTAGCATTTCATTATCCCGTAACTGACTACATTTAAAAAACTAAATCAATGGTCCAAGGTGAATAATTTTCTTTCTTTCTTTTAGTAATTATCCTTTGCTTGCTGATTTGTTAAAGAAGAAGCCAGGTGAATTTATAACAAAGATCTTTTCTTTTTACTGAACTTGCCCAAGTTGCATTAAAGTATTTTTGTAAATTATATGGAAACTCTTTTCCAAGTCTGAGCAGCACCAGTCACCACATTACAGATGACGGATTGCTGGGATTTTACGACAAGTGTGAGTGAGATCTACAAATTAAAATAAGGCAAAGGAAAAAAGTAAGATTAATTACAACAACAATAAAAATACTTTGGGGCCAGCATTTGCTTTGTCTGTAATACAACAGCTTTTACATAAATAATAAAGCATATGAGGTGTAAGAGAAGGCCTATAAGCAATAAATCAAATATTTTTTCTAATGTTACAATGCTTCAATATTTTTTCTTAAACTAAAAAACTTTTTTGGTAAAATTTACATTATTGTAAAGTTTCGTAAAGCCAAGCATGATAGAAAATCTAAAATGAGGTTGCTGTGAACATAACTGACTATTGTAAACATCGTATGATTACAATATGTTACATTATTACCAAGTTGATTTACGTCTTTCTGTGGTATCCGTCATATTAAACATTGCTAGAGATAACCTTCGTACAGTAGTAACAGAAGATGTTACAGTACATCAAATATTTTCAGACTAGATGATAAACCTGTGACTAGATCATTTGAAGATAAAGAACAAGACGTTGAAGAGAGTGTTCTGAAGAGTGTGTAAGAAGCAAGAGTAGAATGAGTAAGGAGTAGAGAACGACAATGGTTGCAATGGAATGACAAGGTGGAAAGAGATACGAAGGGGCTGGGACTCTGAGCAGGAATGTAGAAAGAACGCGGAGAGTAGAGACGAAGATGCCGAGCGGATGAACCGACCTAGCGTTGGACAAGGCCGAAAGAAGAAGAAGGAGAAGACGTTGAAGAACATGAAGTGGGACCAGAGCCAGATACCTGTCCAACACCTAAGTCAGAAGCCAAGCTAGTAGAATATTTACAGTATAGCATTGAATTCTATGAGAGCACATGATTTCAAGTAGAAGTCCTGCAACTACAAAATGTCTTACAGGACGCAAAGAAAAAATTGAATAACAACAAAAAGCAACGCATTATACAACACACACATTTCATTTGTGCTATAAAACTACATATGTATTGTAAAACTCGTATCATACATGTAATAAAGACATAACAAAGTTATTTGACATTCTCTTTTATTAATTTGTATCTTTTAAAAATCAAACGTCATCATACGTCATTTACCTTGCACACGAGATGGACACCATCTTGTAGCCTGACGTAACTTCACTTCACTTCACAAGTAATTGAAGCCAAATACCAACTAAGTCACCATCCTAAAACTTGAAATTTGGTTCTGAAAATTCGTGGCTTAATGGTATTATATTGTACACACACACACACACACACACACACACACATATATATATACATATATATATATATATATTTGTTCATAAAGCTGGACGACTGAGAGATGAAACTTTTAAGTAGCATTAGTGCCAAAATATATAAAGTCTGCTTTGGTGCGAGGAAGGAGCCTGCTGAGATTTCGGGTTAAAGTGATTGTTTTAATTTTGCATGGCGTTTAAACACCCCCATTTTCAAACAAGCTTTTCAGCACATTTTCAAAGAAAATTTCAGATAGGATCAATAAAAGGCTCTTCTCATTCACCGTTGGGGTAAAGTCCTTTCTCCATGAAATTCCTCCTATGTTAAGAGGGTCATCCAGGCCCCAGACAAAAAGTTTTCCTTCCTTACTTAAGATAGAAAAATGATTTTTAAAATGTAACTCAGGTGGGAAAAAATTTCAATTAATTTCAAATAAGCGTTGTGGTGAATTTAACATCTGTCTCGGGGTATTAGAGAGGGAGGGGCAAAGAATTAAGTAAATAATAAAAACTGTAAAGAAAACATGTTTGTTGTTAAAATTTCTCCTCACATTTTGAACTTAATTGGCTCTTTGAATCCTGAGTGGCGAATAAGGGATTGTCATAATGTTTCAAAGGAAAAACAATGGTAAATTACTCTTTATTAAAATCCCTAGAAAATCAAGTTTTTTAGATTTTTGGCTTGTTCCTCCATAAAATATATGAGGATAATCCCCATAATATAGTATGTTTAAAATGAAAAACAACTTTTTTTCAGATAAGCATAAGCTTTTCGCTTAGAAACCATCTTCAGTACTAGATGATGAGTTGGTTGTACAGCTTGGTTACAATATATTAATATTTATAATATTTATATTTATATATTAATAATATAGAAGGTAAGAATGGTTTGTGAAAATGAGAATATGTCCATTGTATAGAAAAAGTAATTAAAGTAATTAAAATATCTACATGGTTCCAGTTGTAAACAGAAATAAAGAGTTCCAAAGTTCTTGCATGGAAAAAATTCTCAAGTAGTACTCGAAAGAAAAAACTTTAAACGGGGTGTGTTTCAAATGTGTTATATACAAAAGTAATAACAATATCTACGTAACTCCATTTCCAATTAAAAATAAACGATTTGAATTCAACTGATCATTTAATGAGGGTCGTTTGAAAGCTATCATAAATGCTTCAATGTTCTTGCTTAACCCGATGTTTATAGGCGCGTTCAGAAGTACTCTCCATTCAAATTTATGTTCAGGGAAATTGGTAAGGTCTTTGGCTGGTTCTGAGTCTTAAGAGAGGTTTTCTTGCTTACTCCATCTTGTTTCAACGTTTGTAAACTTTTGATGTATTTTCAAGAAAACCTTTGCTTGAAAATGAGCTTAAAAGAAATTATGTGGCAATTAGCTCCAGTTCAAACCATATATTAACGGGACAAGTCTTAAGCCTGTTGGAAAAGGGATGAAGAGTATTAAAAATCATTATCATTATTATTATTTGATAATTATTCAACAGGTGCATTATATCATTTTACATAACTGTTTTGCATATAAGTCATGTGTATAAAAATAAATAAGTAAGTAAAATACAATTAAAATAATAAAGAAAAGCAATTTATTTACAAATAAATACAAGTTTTGAAATCAGTGATTAAACGTTAATCGAATGAATATTTCGTCAAGATGTCTCCAGGAAAAGTATGAACATCTGAACAGGTTAAAGCCCCTACTCCTGTAAACCTCAACGGCGTACAGAAAGGTCAACAGAACGTTTCTCAACTCAGTTTGTAGTGACCAGTACAAAGGGGACTGTGTAAACATATACTTAAGTATTGTGCATAGGTAAATAGATGATGTAATCAAGCTGTCGCAGTACTAGTGAATGGTCAGTTCGTTTGCAATGAATAATTTATGGTCTTAGACATCACTTCGCCCTCTTTTGAGCATTTTTAAGTCTTGCATATTGTTTACTAGCAATATGCTGTTGACGTTTTCGTCATCTTTAGTGTATCTGATATTCAGAGACATGCATTTCAATTAAGTAACGATTGTCATATTTATTTTACATTTTTTCCCCTTACATCATTTACAGCGTCCGCGCCACAGGTAAGGATGCTGGACCCCATGCCCCCACCACTTACTTGTAAATAATAGATTTAAAATAAAGTAAATTTTTTATATAGATAAACGTAGGTTCACTAGACATTCACCGATGATCCTTCTTCATTGTTAATGTCGTTTAGCAAGAATTTTGCTATAACTATGCTTTTAAGTGAAAGAAAATTTCTTATTTTGTTGACACCCCCCTCCCTCAGTTTGAAATGGCCTGGGCTTCAAACAAATTTAAACAAAGAGTATATGATGGTTTAAAATAGATACTAAAACTGACATTTTATAACGTAAATATTAAACAATAAGACAATAGTTATATAAACAATAGTTTTTTAATTTTGCTATTAAGATTCAAACTTTACCAAAACCACTGAGGCATAATGAGAAAGTTTGGATCTTTAATAAACTTTTACACTCAGCTATTTAAGTAATAATTAATAAATGTAGGTTCTCTGAAGATAGGGCTATAACTGTCACACATTTTTTTTCTTTTTGAACCTGATAAGGATTTGTAACCAAATTATAATTAAGGTTGTGATTTTTTGCATTTGTTTCTTCCTGAAGGTCCTATTACTTTCTACACCTTTGTAATGGACCACAAATCATAGTTAAACGTGACCCAACAAATCCAGTCGGGACCAAAGCAAGCAAAGTACGTTTTATACTACAAAAAAAAACATTTCCTTGGTAACTAGCTCTGCAACAAATTGAAGCCATAGAGCTGGCCTTTACCACGGTTCTATGGATTAACAAAAGTACACAAGCCCACTGTATCAATACTTTCAATTGCAGCTTACTCCCGGAGTCCACTTGATTCACTTTTATGTTAAATAACTTACTTCTTTTGACCACACACAAAAATAAAGTCAAAGCACTACAACAACAGTACTGATTTTTACTGATTTATCACAAAACAAGTAATCCAGGCAGATGAAATCATGGTCTCCTTTAATATCACATCAATATACAAAAGTATCCCCTGTACCCCTGAATTAAATGCAGATATTTAAAGAAGGAATTTGTCTTATAGGATTAGCCGTTATATGAATTCATTGGAGTATAAAAGTATGTAGTTCATTTTTAATTGATAAACACATGAAGAAAACATATCACTCAAGCTGCATTCGATCTGAAAACAAAACAATACGCTTTTGTTAAAACCAATGAAAGCCAACATTTACTTGCTGAATTGTAACATAACACTAATATAAATCTATTTCAAATTCCATTGACTTTTAGTTAAACAATTGCTTGCAGTTAAATCGTAACATTCTTGGCATCCCGTTTTTGTTGTATATGCTTATAATAACTTCTTTACTTAATTTTAGCTACTTTAAAATCCATACATGTCAATATAAAAGACTGACAATTATTTTACTTACTTGTGTGGAGGAATCAATCTTTTAAAAAACATCTGCTAAAACATTTGGATACTCTGCCTCTCCATAAGTACTTTAAGTCCCACTATTACTATGAGCCTTACCTGTGCTGAAAAGTTTGTACTGATTTTACAATGCATTATTTTTCATTTTATAGGCTAGTTTTCCTTTCTTTGAATATACTCATTATCTGACTAAATATGTAATCTAATAAATAAAAATGTTTCTAGACAGACTGTTGCCTGTACCAATACATGACAATCTTTCTTTAGCACATACACTGGCCAGTACTACACAAACACTACTACATTTTCAACAAAACATCCCTTGCTATGACACCTTACAAATTAAGAATCTGTTTGAATGTGATAATTTATTACCATCAAGAACTGGGCTGAATCTTTCAGATATCCTGAAACTACCACCAGCAAATCTTACAAACATCTGTTTTATCGTCAGCAATAAAATCTGGACCCAAAACTACGGTATACCAATATATCCAACTGTCTGGAGAAGATACATTAAAGATGTCTTGGCAAATATCAAAGAAGATCACCTGACAGGTTTCTTTAAGCACATGAACAGTTCACCCTCAAATATCATATTTACGAATGAAAAAGTAGAAGGTTGATAACTTCCTTGATGCGTTTGTAAAGAAACAAGCAGCACTACTTCAAATTCCGTTTACAAGAAACCAACTCACAATGACCCGTATCTCGATAATGCATCGTATTATCCAGTCACCGTTCATAAAAGTGTTACCAGCAAACTTTTTGGAAGAGCAAAAAGCATCATTTCAAATCCATACGAGCTCAGAGAGAAAGAAAGAAACCTTTAGAAGGTTTTCTTATCCAATAGATATCATGCGTGGGATGCTCAGAGAGCATTACACAGAACTACTGGAGACAATCATGAAGACGAAAAGCAGCCTCCGAAATTAATATGTGCAAGATATCCAAATGACACCAGTGCACATCTAAGACAAACTGTCGACAACACAATAACCAGTCTTCCTTTTTCACAAAATAATAGGGATTCTAGGGTCAAAGGTAAGAGAAGCACAAAGAACTATTCAAAAAAGCAACTGTGAAAGTCATAGAAAAAGGAGAAAGGAAAATTGATAGTTTTAAGTTTTGATGCTATAGAAGAATGAAAAAAAATAGTTAAATTGATACGAAGAGTAAGATAAAGTGTTGGAATTAACAAGAACAGAAAAAGAAATACTAAAGGAAATCAAAGAACAGCAAATGAATTTCTTTGGTTCATTAATTAAGGATGGAAACATGGAAGAATTAATAACAACGAGAAGAATCGAGGGCTCACTGAACAGCGGGAAACAAAGAAGAAAACACCTTCAAAACACATTAGAGATTGATTGCAACTGAACAGAAGCTGAGAAATGAATTACAGTTGCTGAGGTACAGAGTAGTGAAAGTCAATGATTGCCCAAACTATACAACATGGTACCTGAAGGAAAAGAAGATGATGAAGAAGAAGAAGAAGTGTCATCAAATAACCAGACACTGCTGAACACAAGATGAAGCCTTTGACTGGGAAAATAAATGGATCGTGGAACAGGTACTGCAACAAGAAAAATACAAGAAGCAATCCGTTTTCCTACAGCATAGCAATCACACCAATAGTAAATCTTATAGTTCACAAGAAACCCAACAAACACAGAATGTGTATTGCGCCATTTCTGAAAACAACTTGATCTCTGTTACCACGTAAGTCCAAATGTGGACAAAAGAGCTGTACCAAGTCATTTTTAGCAGCCTGAAGAAGAGAAGTATCTAAGTAGCTCAGAAAAAGCGTACGATCCATGCCTCATAAAACTCCTTTACTTATATAAAAATTGTTTTATTACACTATTACAATTTGAACAAATCATTGTTTCATAAGTTTATTGTGAGGATAAACTAAATAAAATTCAGAATGTGTAGTAAAAATAAAATATGGAAAGACTCTAAGTGATAACAATGCTCAAAATAAAGAAACTCAGAACACTGCCACTGTTGACCAGGGGAAAAGAATTTATGAATTCGGGCAATATTAAAAGATATTTTGTTTTTACATTGACAAGAAACTTTGTCTGGTTTTTGTTGAAAGATGAAAAATGACAATATAGTTCGAAATTAGGTAATAATGCGTAAAGAGATAAGGCTGAAGAATTTTTTTAAGTATACCAATATACACAGGAGGATAATAGGTGAAACTATTAATGCAATATACATCAAAAAGGTGGAAGGTGGTGTTTTCCCATTAAGCAAGTTATTTTCACTTAGTTTTTTTTCAGATTATTAAAATCGCTATACCTGAGTGTTTTGTAATTATGTGACGTGTTGTTGCAGTAGCAAGATCACAGGAGGAGAATTATTCCCAAAGTTTTTATTCTCAAGAAATTTATCCTACCCCTTTTTATTCTTGACTTTCTAATTTCAAAGTAGCTTTACCGTTTACTTAAAACTCTAATGATAAAGTACACATATAAAGTAAAGTTATCTTTTCTTGCTTAAATTTACTTTGTACATGTAAATTCTATTTACTTTTCTTAACCAATTTCAAGTTCTTACCCAAATTCCAGCTTATCGCATTGTACTGACTACATTGTAATTTTGTAGAATTATATACAGATTTGATAGGTTTAAATTAATAGCTGAAAGTCGATGTTTTTATTTTGTGCATTTCAATAGAAGTAATTATGGTCAGCTTTGTTACAAGTAATTCTGTGGTATTCATTAATCAGTGGACATTCTAAAGTTATTTCTTATTTTCTCTCTGATCCTTTTGGCTGTTATCCCTTTTGATATAATTCTGCAACCCCAAGAAAGGTGATCGTGAATTTCCATGTAACAAGTTGTTTTCTTAATTCTGGTGTCAAAAATGTATAATTTAGTCTCTGCAATTTACATGTTATTCTCAAGCAAGAAAATGTAATCAACCTCTACAGTTAATATTTATCTTCCTTTTGTTTTTGGCAAACAGGTATATTTCTTCTGCAGGGGACATTGGCATTGAAATGGCTCACATAGATAATCTGTCCCTTTTATCTCTTCTCATACACTAGTTAACATTCTTTTAGCTCGAGAAATTTCTGCATAAGCTAATTTTTAATAAATTTGGGTTCCCAATGGAGAAATATGTTTTAATGACAGACATCTGACCTTTTAATTTTTGACTAGTAGTGTCACTATGGGTAACCAGCATGATCAGAAGTAAACAATATGATATCTTGTGCTTAATCTTTTAATAAAGCCGAGTTGATCATAGCAGCTTAATGGAACGATAAGAGTCGATAAGAAATATTTCCTCTCTATCATCACCATTTATTGCTGCATTGGATATCTTATCGAAAGACAAACAAAATTGTATTACCATAATTTGGGTGCTTATGTAGATATGTGTCATAATGAAATTTTTATCTCAGCACTTTTGTTTGCAATTATTATCAGTGATTTTATCTCTAACCATTTGGGGCCATTCTGACTTTTATTTCTAAAATTTTATTATCCGATAATCAGTTTTCCATCTTAAAAAGACTTCTTCATAACTACATTACTATTTATCACTACTTGAAATGCCCAAGTGACAGTTATTTAATCAAATTTGCAATGAAAACATGGTATAACCTACATACAACCTGCCATGTTTCCGATATTCACCAATATAAACAGCCCGAGCCTAAGGATATTTATTACCTTAAATAATAATGATTTTCTCATATTTCGTTGATAATTTTCATAGGTGTGACTCATGGCATGATATATGACGAATGTGTGATCCATACAGGGCATTGAGCCACTAAATCTTTGTTACTTTGAAGAAAAGGCAAGAAAAAAGTTAAACGCAAACCTTAGACTTAAAAACAATCAAGTCACTTAATAGAAGAGAGCATTCTCGCAAGTTTCAGTACCTTGCCGTTTATGGAAAAAAATATTTTCATATGAAGACTTATTTCAACGAGGGATAACAATTGCACGAGGGTTAAGATGTTGACAGAAATAAATTACACGAGGTACAAAAAACAAGGTTGTACAACCTAGGAAGTTTTATCAGAACAATCCTCATGATAATGAGTTTTGAAAAATCGGATATCTCAATGTGTACGTTTGAAGAGATTTTACCTCTGAATCTGTCGTCTTTTACAAAATGTACACATCCCCTTAACAATGGAACTGTTGCTAATACGCTTGAATGTCACCAATGAAAAAAATAAGAATTGGCTCTCTACACTTCAGGAAGCAAATTTTTAGTGCTATTATAAATTAATTTTTTCACTACGAAATCATACAAACCTAATGTAATAGTAACTGTGTACGCTGTTACATTTAGACAGTAGAGGTAGTAACTATGACGAAACATCAGTTTTAGAGCAAATGCAGTGTGTTAGTATCTTTCGTGATCTTTCGAGCCAAATAATTAAAATCCAGTACAAGTGGATCGAAGAATGGATCGAGAGATTAGTTAAAAAAAGACCTGATGGTTAACACAACCAGAAACCAAAGCAGCAAAAATTATTAACAGAAAAATAATTTGCTCCGACAATTTACTGAAGAACTATTTGACAAAGTAGAACTCCTGTCAAAAATGCATTTTTATTATTAAAAACGGGACAAAGGAATCAAATAACACTACAAACACAAACGTGCCCCACCACTAAGAACTCAAGAGAGCTAGCAAGGGCTTTCAGCGAAGAATCAAAATATGATGAATGATTGCTAACAGTTGAATTTTTAAAAAAATTTGAGGTGAAGCTACACAGCAGATACAAGTTAGTCAAACATTTCATTCAGTTTTCTAAATGACGTTAAACATTTAAAGGACCTACTTTTCTACCTTCAAGGCTACCTTTTTAGCAAAGAAGCAACAGCCATTTTGCAAGTTATAGTCAAGTGAGGACTTTAAAATTATTTAAATAAAAGTTTTAAAATAATGACATGATAATATTTAAACATATGGGTAACCTATTGAAGATTACATACACCAATAGAAACAGTGACGTCAGAGGTTTATTTTAAATGCATAGCTGGATCAAGTCACATTAGACAAGTGTTGAAGGCTTTGCCACGTACTTGCAAGATAAAGAAAACGTCCCAGTACATTTGATTGATCATTAATAGAGGAGTCACAGAAAGGTGATCAGAGAGAAATGCTGGACGGGCTTCGGGAAGAGTTTCAAACACAGTAGGAAGTACGAGTGTCAAGAACAACAAACCAGAAGTCAAAAGAAAACTGAGATATAAATGATTTTTACTCTTTTGAAGACATGAAGGCTTAACTATAAATTTTGGAGTCCTTTTGTTTGTGTTTTTTCAAAACAGTACGGCTCAACTAATGATTTGTTTTTACAGTTGAAAAGACTCGACAAGAGGTTTTCAAGAAAAATAGTGGCTTTGTATGTCTGAACACTATTCGTGTTACTCGAAATAAATGGAAATAACAGATACGAATTAAGTTTTACCAGATAATTACAAAACATGAAAAAATGTAAACTTTTCATGTGTTGGCATGTAAACTCTTCATGAAAAGTTTGGGTAACGCTGATGATTTTCACTGGAATACCTTATTGCCTCATTATTTTTAAATGACACCCGTACTAATGCTATCGAACGCCTTTTCCAAATTTAGATATAAGCTTGACTGTCATTCCAATAAATATTTGATGACCACTTGTCTCCGCTTCCTTACTCTTGAGTTTCTTGTCTGTTACTTTAGGCACTATTCTTGTTTGGGCTTTACTTTGTAAAGGCAGTAGCATGATTGCTCTGTATTTGTCGCATTTACTTAAGTTCCCTTTTATGTGTAATTTACGTAGAAGGTTTTTAAACTGTCTTTCTATTCAGAACTGTTTCTTCTCCCTAAATCTGCATTATCAAGGAGTGCTAAACTTTTGTGATGCTGTTAAACTTTTTTTATAAGTATTTTTTTACTTAAACATTGTCTGTTCCTGAGTCTTTTCAATTTTCCCTGATTTTTTCTTCTGTAATCCTGACTTTATTGACTGGTATTGATGTACCTTTTTCAATGTAAACCTACTGCTCTGGTTCTGGTCTTCAACTGGTCTGCTTTGTTAAAACGTCCCAACCGTCTTTTCAGTTTAGTCTTCTTACCTTGCGATTGTTTTTCATTTCCTTTGTTAAGTTTATCTTGAAAACACTTTTTCTTCTTAAGCTTCTTAGTTATCTGACTGAGGATTGGTTCTGTTATATTTAAAAGTTCACACTTGATTTGAAGGTTTTTTTCTGACAGACTGCCTTTAATCCTGTTTTTCTCAGGTTTTGGAAGCTTTTCTTTATCTTCATTTATGTGGGGTTTTTTTTGTGTTTTTAGCCAGTTTATTTTTAAATGTGCGATATGTTGCCATGTCGATATGTTGTTGCATCTACTGACCTCTTTACTCTGATGTCGAGCATAAACTTTCTACATTTCTTTGATATTGTAAACGAGTTGGTGTAAAGAAGGGCTCTCCACATTCTGTGCTGGTGAGCTCCATGTTACTTTATGGCATTGTTTGTGTGGGAATAAACTGTCTGCTAATTTGAAATTAAAAGTAAAAGTTGGCTTTTTAGACAAAAGCATGTCTCACTGTATTATCTTTACATAGGACATGTGTCCTTCACCTTTGTCTAAAAAAAAACCCTTATGTCCTTGCAATATCTAACCTTTTCTATTTGTGTTTGAAATCAAACATCTTTTTATTTTCAAGAAAGTTATTCAGATGTAAAGTTAAAACTATTACTTCTTTCAAATCTTATCGTTATTCAAAGCCTGGAAAAGGCATAATCCCTTAAAGAGTAAATTCCGTAATGAGCAGTTGGAAAATTTGAAAAATATTCTTTAATCCCTCCCTTCTAAATATGTTTTTCCATTCAAGACCCCTTTGTCTACAGGAAGTGAAATGCTTGTTTGCCAACCTTTGACAGGCATACATTAACAATCCCAAAACTCTTTTTTCATAAATTAGTGATTAGCGCAACTTTCAAGTTCTTTCTTTATAGAAGTCAACCGTGCCAAATGTGTTTTCGAAATGTTAAGGCAGGTGTAAGAAATTCTATCTATCCTTTTATTGAGACCCTTTCCTTAATACCCTAGAATCCAGATTAAGTGGAATCTGTAATCTCTTGATAAAGAGCGTACATTTTGTGGTTTTTGTTAAAAATTAGGACAGACTTTAGACTAAAGATAGCAAAAAGCGGCAGTTTAATTACTTGGTGTAGAATTTTTTTTCTCTTACCTCTCTAACCGTCTCGAAAGTTTCTCTTTAATATGAGGATTTTGTTCCCTCTTTCTCTAGATCAACAAAATAAAACAGATCAAAAAATGGATTTTTGAAAATGGTGTGAGCACTGTTAGAGGAATATTTCAACAAATCAAGACCAACGAATCCAAAAATGATATTTGTTTTTGGTTGTTAGCTGTAGATGTTTTGCTTCTGAGTAAAGCTACACCTTGAAAATCTCACAGAATTTGTGGATCGTCTTAAAATCATGGGAGCAAAACACACACAAGTTGTAATTAAGAATTAATTTTTCAGAGATTATTTTACAAAAATAACAGTTTTCTAGAATTAATAACGAAAAAGCATTTACAATGAAGATCCCATCTTACGTGTTTCACTTATTTTATATTCTAATGGAAATGTTCACCTTTTTTGTCGCTAACATCGCCTACGTTTTTTGGAAATCTATCCAAATTACTGTGTAACAAGTGGATTTCAGCACTTTTATCTGCTCCCAAACAAGAAATTTGTCAGGCATATTAATGCTTTGTCTGAGTAATTGTCAGCCCTATTTTTTCAGTTTTTCCATTGCAAATGCTGAACAGACTTTTAGGTTTGCTATTCATGGAATTGGAAAAATTACTGTTCTTTCTCTGTCTTTCACAAAATTTTTAATACTTAACTTTTAAAAATATTTTTATTTTTTATCGAGGGAGAAAATTCGGAATGTAGAAAAACCTGATGGTATCCTTAGTTAATACATAAATATACGTCTCCATTAAGCCCAACTTTATCCACAGAAGTAATAAAATAATATTATTCTTTAGTGTCAATGGATCTTCAATGAGGGTCTTGCCTCCAAACCATTAATCCTTTCCTTATTAGCCAGGGTTTTTTGACGTAGTGGTTTATCTTGTCCCTGCTGCCCAAGCAACACAGAAAGGATGGGAATTTGCTGTAACTTTCTCGCTGTTTTAACAAAATATTTACCAGAGTTCTTAATCCACCCAAATGGCCCACCTATGTTCATCATACTTAATGTGCCTCAGATCACCAGAAATATTTTTCAAAAAGCACTTGTGGTCTTTTTTTTTAAAACGGTCAAAATTTCAAACTTCTTTTTTGATAAAAAATTATGTTTGTCCCCGGAAGGAAAATATTTGTCTCCATAAGCCTCTTTAGATAGGATAAGTCTCTGATCAGATCTAAAAGTTGACCTATTAATTCAGATAATTGCTTAGATACAGAAACAGGAATTTCATTACTATTAGTTAAAGACCTTGAAGCCGACTGAACATGGGACACCTAAAAATATTTCTCTTTTTTAGATTAACACATTTCAAGTTTACCATACAAAAATGGCAGTTGCTTACATGATCATAAGTTCCCTCCAAATCATTGGGACGCCGAATCTCATAGGCTTCCTCATAGTCTTCTTTTATTGACATAAATACTCAAGACATGTTTTCCATTTTCATACGTTCAGCTCTTCTCCAAATCACATAATTTCGTTCGAAAGTTAGCATGATAAGATAGGTTGACAAATTGATAGTTCTGCTGCTCTTTGCTTTTCTGTATACCACAGATATAAAAAAGGGATCTGGTTGGCTTAGGCAGTTTTTAGTCATTATAGTTAACTAAAATAAGAACAGACTCTAAAATCTTGAAAATTCTGAACTTTATGGACTCAGAGGAAGCCATATATGTAAGAGCTTGATCATCTCATGAGTCGTAAGCTTTTTCCAAGCTACGTTTCGAGAGATACTTCTCCCATCGTCAGGCTGACGATGGGAGAAGTATCTCTCGAAACGTAGCTTGGAAAAAGCTTACGACTCATTACATAATAAAGCTCTTACATCTAAGACTCTAAAATGTTGTTTTGTTTTGGATGTTGACTGCCAGACTCATAAAGATATTGCTAAAATCATTTCCATTCTTTGAATTCATGTTGTAATAAAAGTAACAATTAAAAACTAGTTGAAATTACTTACTCATAATGAAATGCTAATTCTGTATGCTAAAAAATGCATTTAATGCTTCAAATGATAAATTGAAACTCAATTTATAAAAAAACTTTTCAAATTGAAGGTTTCTTTCATTAGAAAACGCGTATGCCTACTTATGGAAATGGTAACGTAGACAATTATTTTTTAATGTGTATCAATAGGGTTCCAAAGTTGTGTTCTTTCATTACCGGTAGATTCCGAACGGCTATGTGTACTCAGGACGAGTTATTTAATCACCAGGCATTAAATTTCTTAACAGCAACTTACCTAGTGTTAAAATGGTCCTCACAACCACTTGATACCATTGTTAAAGCATCCATTGATAAAATGGCTTATCATTATCAGAAAAACAATACCCTGGATTTGTTTATATTAGGAATGTTTGAAAAGAGAAAACTAGACCCAATCAGGAAAAAAGCATGTTATCGTAAAGTTAACACTCCAAAATTACTTACATTTAACACTAACCTTATTTGAACCAAACTATGTATTAACTAGCCTTATCTGTCAAATCTGCCTTACATTATCCCCACCAAACAATTGAATCTTTTTATTTGGTATTGTGCTATAGCTAATTTTTATAATATTATTTTTTGAGAAAAAGTTTTAAACAAGAACTAGGAGCAGATCCAGGAAAAAATGTGGATGGAGTAATCAAGGAAATCCGTCAAAAAAATCCGCAAGGTATTTGTCCTCTAAACCCTCGAAAAGTAAGCGATATTAAAAAGTGTACTTTTAATGCTTGTACAATCCTCAGTGTTTACTTGTAACAATGTCTTCAAATAATTAGCGGATTACTGCAAGGCTCGTGTTAATGTGAGATCAAGCAGAAATAACGTAAGTAAAAGACGTCACATACCTATAACATATCAATAGACGGTAACGTTGGAACAGGATCACAATTTCATTGAAATTGGGGGTTTAAGAGACGAAACTTAATTTTAAAATCAATAATGAAATTGCTTAAGGAAAATATCTTTATCCTCATCTTACAAAATCTGACTGGAGAAGTGCTCCAGCTGTACCAGTCAGGATCCATCTCTGAGGCTTGAACCTACTTAAGGAACCAGAAGACAGGACAGTTAAAGACGAAAAGAAGGATACATTTTGAACATGAAATTGATCAGGTTATATGGAAAAGGAGTATAATAACTAGACAGAAGACTTCGAAAGTCGAGAAGATAAAAACACATAAAATGAATTTAAACAAAACCATTCTTAACCTCACCCAAAGACTGAGGTTTATAACCTTTGCCTTAATTACAGGCCAAGCATCTTTACCTTACACATCCTCTGTAACATATTAACATACATCTGTCTCAATACATCCTACTGCCACCAAGGCCACTCAGTATGTAATGCCTTAGTCTTTCCTGTTCTACTGTTTAATCCAATATAATTGTCACTTTTGACAGGTGGCATGGAAAAGAACTAAGGAAATCCAATTTCGAAACAACTTAAACCATTAAGAATATAGAGTGTCATAACTACAGTTTAAAACTATTGTATCAAACACCACTATACTACCTTGCAGAATGTGCTTAATTGCTTAATGCTAAGTTTTGTTATAAATTCGCAATGCTATCTCTATATTCTTATAATTCGACGGTGATAAAAAGAGAGAAATAATACCTGGTTACTAGGATTATAGGTATCAACTATATCTGGATGGGTTATAATAATTATTTTGCACCTGTTTTAATACTTAGAATATTTCTACTTTTTTTAATGTTAACAAGACTTCGTCTTATAATTATTGGAACAGGTAAACAGCCTAATACAATTTCACCTTTAAAAACCACAACTGAGGTAAAGTAAATGTACTTTACACACTGTACACTCCTTGTTTAAAAATCTAATGCCTTTGGTCAAAGATACCAGCTCCCTAACTGAAATGGAATTCGTTGATAAAAAAGTTTATCCTATAAATAATTAAGGAACCGCTTGAACTACATGTGGATTAGTATAGTTTTTTTGGTCATTATTTTTACTTTAATTGAGGTACAAGCAGAAGAGGCTCAGGTTCTTCTAATCCCTCAAGAGGGACGATAATCAAAGACATTTGGTATGGCATTAGAAATAAACCATGATAAACCATTATTTATAAAGAACAAGATACAATGTACAACACCAAACAACGCACATTAAATTTTTTAATGTTAGGAAAATTAATAAGTACTATAGAGGAAAAGGTTATATTAAGATATAACGAGATCATTGAACCATGCTGCTTCATGATTCAACCTTGAAACTAATCAGATATGTATGTCTCCATTACTTTTGATTTGAATCATCTCTCTGAAAAAAGTATGGTTGAAGAAAGATAGTACGTCTTCTCCATGCTGGGGTATTTCCTTTTTGTTGTTTATTTGTTGGTTATTTTTCTTACTTTTCTTTTTACTTCACCGTCCGTCTATCCAGCAAGGCTCACTGATACAAAGCTATTGAAAGAGCACTTGTAATGACTTGTAATAACAAAAATGATCAAAAGTCCTTTTAGCTAAGAATGACAATCTTAAGAATTTGTTCTTCACCATCATGTGACGATTAATTATTTTTACGTTTAACAAATGCTTTTGTTATTTTCTCAGTTGTCGGTTTCCTAGTTGCAATGTAAAAATATGAGTTGGGGATGGTAGTATAGACGGAGGAGGTTGTCAGATTTCTATTGGTATTTTTTGTCTGAAATAAGGTGGGCCAGGAAAGTTTATCTGGTTAGGCTTTTTCTTCATAATATTATCATATTGTTTGGCTTTTCCCCACAGGTCCACATATTGACTGTGTTTTTGTGGCTCTTTAATTTCAGAGGTAATGTTCGAGTAGTAAATATTTCTTAGTTCTCTGATCGTTTTTTCTGATCCGGGAATTAATATTTTCCCCCTTTGTTCTGTCTAAAGTCCTTTTTTAAGTTTTCTCTTTCCTGTATTTGCAATTTGAATTCCCAGTCATCGTTCCATGAATGTTGACGTTTCCTTCTTTTCTGCTTTTGTGTATCTGCTTTTGTATTGTGTGATTTAATTCGTTATTACTTCGTGAAAGCTTTTTTTGACATCCGTGTCCTTCAGCTTCTTGTTGTCTGTCTTTTGATTGGTTTTCTTTTCTTGTTAGTGTCGTTTTTTTAAATCATTATCGCCAAACTGAAGGTGCTTTTGTTTTATCAACGGAAGGTTATTTTTTCATGGAATTTTCAGAGGAAAAAGACACATAGCCAATCAACTTTTAATGTCTCCCAAAAATTCAATGTAACCCAAATACCTAATCATGTTGTAACAAATAAATGCTCCTATAAAAGTCTTATCGTCTTTGTTTAAAGTATATAAAATTTAATTTGCAAATAATTTCAACGTCTGCATTTGTGATTTGCTCATAAAGAAATACTGAAAAGCTCAATTAAAAAAGAGTTCTCAGCTGTAGTACTCATAACAAATCATGGAATAAGTTTAAATGGCAAAGGCTCTCTCGAGGTGAAAGTTAATGGTTGATACTAGGTTATAATACCTTTTCATATAAATGGTTCATTTAATTTTACGACTTGGTCCTGTCCAGGCCATATACTGCTTTACATGGTTAGGAGAGATTAAAGATGCTTGGGAATATAATACAGAGATTAAAATGGAACATTTTGCATACAGGTGTGTATTCAACAAAACAAAATTATGGTTCGTATTATGGTTTGCTAAGAATTTTGGATCATTGTCTGTATATTTTGATACCTCTTAAATTAACAATCAGACTGAAATTTCCAATCTGTAGTCTTTCCGGAAGAAGATTAATCTTTTAAGCAGTTTGGAACCCTGTGATTCTTATAGAGACCATTAATTGCAATATCAATTTTCAGGAGTGGGCTAAAAATAAAGAGTAATAATCAATAAAACTGAGTGGGCGAGCAAAATGTTTAGGCAACAAAATATAAAGGGCGCGGAGATAAAAAGGAATAACATAAGATATTAGGGAAATATATCACCAAATGTAAATGGATTTATTTTTTCAAGAGAATATAACTTAATTAAGATGATTTCAGTTGGGAGAGGTTTTTTTCACCCCAAACCACAAACTTGACCTCAGAATTTTACTACAGTAGTTATTTATTCGACACAAAGGTCATATTTGCTATCATGGCTAATCCTTGCTTGACACAAATTTAGCTATTTCATAGTTTTATTGTATGAAATGACCAAATAAGAGGTTTGCTATTTCCATTCAAAAAGAATGCTGAACAAATATGCAGTAATTACAAGGAATGTCAATGTGTACAAGTCTAATGTCAATTCTGAATTTGCAATCCATTGTTACCAATTTGGTACAATGACATTAAAGTTCACTGGGAGGCATCAATTATCAGATTAAATGTCCATGTTAATACTTTGTAACATTTTGTAGACTCCGCCTCGAAAAGTTTAATAGTTTATTTACTCTATGAATATAACAAACGTTCTTAAAGAGCCAAAATGCGTGAACTATAGGGGTGTATCAAAACTATTGTAATATTTCTCTTGTAACATGCTGGAACTTTTTGCTGTTACCTTTACTACAGTCATGTTTTGAAATGAAAAAGTGCGATGCAAAAGGAGATGTTTCCGTGTATTTTATACATTTTAAGTCTTGTTATATCCAATTAACGAGGAAAATTATGAAAAATATTTTTACAAGAAACAATATTCCCCCAAGAGAGGGTAGATAGGAATTACTACCAATGTAGCTGTTGATGGTTTTCACTTTTAAAGCCGTCAAAGCTCGAAAGGTTTTTAATATAGAGTACTAAACTGAATTATGGTTTGTTTGATAAAAACCGTTGTCAATAAATCTTTAATATAATCTAATACAAAAAGAAATTGAAAAGGTCCATGTTGCACACACTCCTACTACATTCAACTCTTTTCTTCCAATGTTATTTAATAATTAACTCACTAGAAATATGTAAGAAGACAAATCTAATAATCAATTTTATTCACATAGAGTAATTAGGCTGAAATACTGTACATTTACCTTATGTTTAAATGGTCAGTGATCTAATAATATGGGAGGGAAAAATGTATCTGCTTCGAATTTTTCGCAATTTTTGTTATTTCTGGAACAGCGAGGCTTTTTGATCGAAATATCATGAAGAAGGAAATAATCAAGTTTTAAAAAGTGGAATATTTTGCAAGATTCAGATCTTGCTTTATAACTTCATCAATTTTAATTCATGATTCCTCGTTCTTTAACAATTCCATCATGAAAAGATTAATCGGCGTTTTCAAACTATCTTCTTTTAAATAAATTACCTGCAACTGGATTGAGACGAAAAAGCTATAAAGGGATATTATTGCTTCGCTTTCGTCACAAACTCTCATCAAGTCTGGACAGTTTACAGCTTTTTCTAGAAAGCTGGACATAAAGTAGGGACTACACGTATATTGTCTCAAAGCCAAGTCTAGCTGCACTTTCACCTAAAAAACACCATTGCAATAATTACTTGTGGAACCAGAGGCAACACAAGAGGGTTAGAACAATAAATCAAGATAAGAAATTCTCTTTAGTGGACCTTGAAGTTCTATGGGAGCAATCGCATAGGCAAAGACAAGGTTGGAGGCAACGGACTACTTTTGTCGATGTAGTAAGAAAAGATCCAGAAGTTAAAGACCACAGTGGAGTTGGAAACATGGATAGGAAACAAAGGTAAACAAAGGTATCTCATAAATCTGTACCAAGTCCAGACTGCGACTGCTGTAGAGAGTGGGTGAGCACTTTTCAAACTTTATTGAAAATTTTTTTTGCCATTTCATGGGAGTTACATACGAGCGATACTTTTATCATTTGTCCCCGGGAAATGAAGAGCAATATGTATAGAAGTTAACTGGTTAGAAGCTTGAAGTGTATAGTTTAGGTGCAACTACCAACTGGAAACAGATATAAAATTAACCTGGAAGCAAAAACTGTAAAGAAAACAACAGGAAGCACAGATGACAACTGAGATGAAATGCCAATCCTATCACCTTTGGCGTATAAGAAGTCTACTCTCAGATAATGTAATAACATCAACAGAAGAGGATTTGAAGAAAGATTGTGTAAGAGAATACAAAAGACGGAGACTAGAAACATATCTTTAGCAAAGTAGTCGTGCTTACAGAAACCATCTGAAAACATGAAGTAGGTCTGGTAGCTGGAAACGTGTCTATCCTACCTGTTATGAAAATAAGCAATGGATACAAGGGATAGGAGCTTATAAATAAGAACGCAAAACCTTAAGGTTTCGTGATTAGTAAAAGAATATGTAGAAAATAATCATTTTAACAATCACACACAATTCGAACAAAAATTCTCCATAATTTTGCATAACCCTGCCCTTGTAGGAAAGTATATCACCAATAATGCGATATGTTGAATAATGGAAAGTGGAGTAATTTTCTCTTCTACTTAAAAGCGTACAGAAGAGCAGTTATTAGAGGTAACTAAACGGCTTTCCAAAGTATAACTCAGAACTGGATTCCAAAACGAAAGAAAGACAAGCCAATTATCAATAATAAAGCTTATAGATTTTTATATCACCAATACGAACACCAATAGGTTTGATTACTTATCAGACAAGAGAAGGGAAGGTTCAAAACTGTAACCTTCAAAACGCAAAACAAATTGTAGACTTTAAGGAATGGGCAAATGAAAATAAAGTAAGTGGTAGAAAGACAAAGTTTTATTTTTGAGAAGGAAAGAGTGGCAATATTAACATGAATCAAACTACGCATCGATGAAGCACAAAATAATTACAATGAAACACAAAAGAAATTTAGGAACAGTACAAAAGAGAGAAGAATTCCTAGTTCTAACAAGAAACTAAAGCCTCAGAGAAACAATTCAGGGATTATTAAAAGGGACCATTGAGACAGAAAAATCAGGAAAAAGGTTTCAAGAGCGTTAGACGTTTTATTGCTAATGAAAACCTTCAAAGGATAAAACAGGAAACGTCACTGGAGATCAAACAAATGATGAGTATTTTGAAGAGCTGTTGAATGCTAGAAGCTATCTTCCCTAATTAAGCACAAATAGAGTATGGATAAGAGTGAGAATACCTGAGCAATGTGATTGGGGACAAAGAGTGAAAATGCCTTAAATTTCTCTACAGCATAGGTAGTAGCTATGTGAATTACTTTTCCTCAAGTGTTGAAGGCTAGTGGCTAGAAATCAATAGCCTGGCGAGTTAAAGGATACATAGACCATGACATTACTTTCATCAGGATTGAGGATAAGGTATTCTGTGCCGTGCGTCTTTGAAAATAAGACAAGCTATAAATAACACTTTCAGAGAAAAACAGGCATGAGTTAGACTACGTGCCGATATAAGTAATGATGCTTTGCAGTTTACCAAGTGAAATGAAGTCTTTAATTGCAATTATCATTAAAGACCACCATGGTGAGCTCAAAAAATCATTTAATAGTAGTCGTAGAGCCCAATCTTGAAATTGCTAAACGCATAAGATATACTAGAGACGAGTACCGTCACGAGTAATGCAGTTGAAGGTCCTACCTGCTCTGTAAATGTATACAATGTAACAGTGGATCGGTTTCCAGTAACATCCCGAGTCAAACAGGGCTACAACCTACCTTATTTTCTTTTAGGAGTCAATTGTTTTCTATATTATGCATCAACCAGTGTAAGAAAGACATTAAAATAATCATTGAAAGCAGATAAATTTTTCCTAAATACAGAGGCTAACTTGCTTGAAATTTGCTGGCATTTTCTTTTATCCTCTTCTTCAGCGCTTTCATAGTTCCATTACTTCTTTTAAATAAACTTTTGTTGTGGGTGGCATGTTGGGTGGCATGTTGGGTGGTACGTTGCGTGGCATGTTGGGTGGTACGTTGCGTGGCATGTTGGTTGGCATGCTGGATGGCATGCTGGGTGGCATGCTGGGTGGAATGTTGGGCATCGTGTTTTGTTAATGTAGTGTTTGTCAAGCTTAAAACTCCACTTTTGCAATTACGTTGACTAAGAAAAAGTATTTCAATTTTCATTTCAAAGGAAATCTTTTGCTTTTTTCTGTTTTACCAATAATGTGTGCAATGTATATGTTACAGAGTCTCTCTGTGAAATAGAAACCCAAGGTTTAATAAAATGCATTGCAAAAATGCCACTAATTTCCCTCTATTTCATCACTTTCTGTAATAACTAACGAGTTAAAAATGTAACCCTTGGATTGATATAGAGGCAAAACTGTGCTTTTATATTTCATAAACCATAATTATCATTTTATGATAGTAACTCGATGAAACGTTTAGTCACAATAATTCTTTTCAACTCAAAAAAGTGTTAAGTAATTATTTCTTTTCTTATGGGTGTTTTTGACTGACATTTTAAAGATAGTGAATTTAGCTGTTTGAATCTACTAGAAGTCTTAATTTATCCTTCTTTTATGCTGAACTTAACAAAATTATGTTGCTAGCAACTGAAAAATCAAAGAATACACACAAAGATATTCGAAAACTCTAACTCTAACTAACAATTCAAATCATGCAAGTTGACTTTTCGCTTGCAAACACTTGGCTTTTAATGGCTATTTCTTTACAAGACCTGCATAGCTCCAAGTTTTTTTGTCGCCTGGGAAGTTTTTATGCCACAATAAAGTCATCCAGACTTGGTCTTCCCAGTTTAAACTTTAACTTTGTCTCCTCAGTCTCAATAACAAAAGAGACAGAAAAAATGTGCCCAGCCACCTTGTTGTCTCAAGAAAAAGTTTACTCTCCTTATTTCAATACAGATAATCCATTTCCGCATAATTCAGGTTTCGAGAATTGATTTGATAGTCTAGTACTCCTCCTGAAATTTGAGTGTTTGTGTAGAGATCTATACTTTATACCAAGGTGATACATTTCAGACTTCTTTTAGAGCTTTTCCAGCGTTTTGAGCTTCTTGAATGATCTTCACTAAATATACCCATTTCCCTGATTGCGAATCAGGATTGCCAAAACTTGGGTTGCCCTCGATAAATTGAAAATTATATGGAAGTCAACGCTGCCCGATAACCTAAAGCACAACTTTTTCAGAGCTATTGTTGAATCAATTTTATTTAACGCATCGACAACCTGGACATTGAGGAAAAATCGTGAAAAGTTGGACGGAACTTATACCCGGATGTTACGCGCAATCTTGAATGTTGGAGGCAGCACCCAACAAAAGCTGAGCTGTATGGAACTATACCCACAGTTTCCTCGCTCATCCGAGAAAGACGTTTACAGTGCACAGGGCATTGTTTCAGAAGCAAGAATGAATTGATCATCAACTTGATTCTGTGGAATCCAAGACACTGCCATTGATCTACTTGGCGTCTAATGCTCACATATATGAATATCATCTTACGCGACACCGGCATGCTACTAGAAGACCTCAAGACAGCAATGATGGAAAGGGACTTTTGGAAAGAACGAGTAGTCTTGGCCGGGGTTACCCTCCCGACTCGGTAAGGTACCCATTTCCATAGTAAAAATATGCCGAGTAACTTCCATTTCATGTGGTAGTCTCTTTATATTGCAGCATTTAAATAAGTCATCAGAGTAAGAATAATTAATATTAAAGCAAACATTTTTACAGGTACCAGGGATGTTACTCTAATGCCTCCACTAAAATGGTGTTATTCTTCGAGCCTAAAAATTCACCAGCTCAGAAGTTGATTTCAAGAGAATTAAATCCCTGATAAAGTTGCTCAACTACGACTGACTAAATATGGCCCTAGTAAACCAAATATTTAAGTCATTATTAATACGATCTTTGTTCATATTACTATCCAAGTATGTATCCGTCCAATTTTTCTCATCATCAACACTTTAATGTTTGCCATATGTTAGCACAGAAATCTTATTGGACTAATTAATCACCCACCCTGCAAATCTCAAACCTAGGTACTCCATGGGGTGGCCTTCTTAATGTTAAAACATTTTACAACATAGCAAAAATAACAGTTACCAAGATCATTATAATTGTTTTTTCTTTCTTGCACACCACTAGAATATCCAACTTCGGGAGTTTTTTCACGTTTTTTGCCTGCGATTATCACATTTCTTCGCAGGTTGTGTAGTTTTTATAAGGTAGCCAGACACTATGGTGCTGAACACAAGCGTCTTAAAAATAATCCCTTTAGACTTAAACTGAGAAAACCAGTGAGAAAACATAGTTGTTGTTTTCTCACTGGTATACCATTTCCACCTACAAAAAAACCTGTAATGAGTGTTCTTATATATCCTAAGTTGATACATGATAAAATGTTTTCCAGACCACTTAAAGTAGCGATAAATTTATGTTTCGACTTGTTTTATTATCAATTTTAAGTGATAAACAGTGAATTGTGGAGATAAAATATTCAGCGAAACAAATCAGGTTAAAATATGTGACATGGAAAAGAAACCATTTTCAAAATCAGCAGCACAGAGTTAGTCAAAGTCAGATGTCAAAAGTGAACTAGATTTTTATCTTATCTTAAATGGGCATTGTTTTCGATAACCAATATATATATATATATATATATATATATATATATGTGTGTGTGTGTATAACGCATGTCCTCATGTATACGATCACCTTCTGATGTGAAGAAAGTTGTCTGCATGATCACTTCGTCATTGTAGACCTAGCAACAAATGAATATGCCTTACAAGTAAAACCAAAGGTAAAAAAACTGTTGGGATGAAGCCATTGTAACAATATATACCCTCTCTTCATTATGATCATTTTTACTGTATGTGTCAAGCACTGTCCTTCTCCTCTTAGCAGGGTGCCTGCTTTTTTTAACCCTACTCTCGAATACGTTTCCTCTTAATATCCATATGAAGCCAATTTTTGACAAACAAGACAATTTATATGCTATAACGTTTTAAAACTATTGGTAATAAATTGACAATAATTTTAGAAGGTTGTAACACATGGAGTAGTCTGTCTCCTTGATAAAAAAGGGCCTTCTTTTTAAGGTGGACGGTGCAAGGCCCCAATGGGTTAATTAAAACAAATGGATCCTTGCACTTTGTCGTTAATATCATGTTATTTTATGTGAGTAGGTATTAATTAGTTATTTAGGAATGGTGGCTGTAAGTATTATTTATCAATTAAACTTTCTCTGCTCTGCTGTTTAAATAACAAGATTTAATTTATGGTATTCGATTGTTTAAATAGCTAATCATAAAATAAAAAATCATTAAAGGGTGTGTGTTTTTTCTGCATCGACAAATACTAATTGACTTATATTCGTTGTCTCTTTCTGACATCCTGGTCCCTTGAAATGTCAAACAGCTTTCAACGAAAAGAAATATAATTTTATTTGCAATTTTCATAACCTTGGCTGTTTTACATGATTTGAACAGCAACAAAGCTCATTATCAAACGAAACAGTTAAAGAAAGACATGACCTCGGAAAAATCAACGTAAACATTAAAAGTTTGACTACCTTTTAAGAGAACTTATCTGTAATTTTAAAGATAAAGAGAAACTAATCTTTTGTTGAGTGTTTCTAATTGACGTCAAGCAAGACTGATTAATACACCAAAATGATCTTGCTTTCTATTTTCATTGTAACATTTTATTAATATTCATTTCTTATGTATCTTCAAATGGATTATTTTGAAACCTTTTTGGAGTATGTAGCAGTGAAACCTGCCTTTAGTTTCAAAGCCTCAGCAGTTGAACATCTTAATTTGTCTGAAAAACGGAATTTTTCTTCCTTTTTCTTTGCAAAGGAAAGAAGCCATAGAAAAGTATTACATTTCTTTTTGTTTAAAATTATTTTCCCACATTCAAGTACGATTTCAGCACAAGATTTCCGGTTTTTCTTCTTAAAAGATGCTCTAACTCCATTAATGAAAATTCAAACAAATTTGTCACAAAAAATGATTCTTCTGGTACACAGTAATTAATCAGAGAAAAAATTGTGCTAAAGAGAACATCCGTGAAAGAATAAATTAAAAATGTGCTCAAAAAGGAGAATAAGGTTTGTGACAACCAAAGTAACTTGTTTTTTTAACGCCTAGCCTCAAATAAAAGTCCCTCTCTAATAAACGCCTCTTTCTTATCAACTCCGCAGCATAAAAAGCGGCGTTTATAGAGAAAATAGAGAAGATACTAAATAACGCACCACTGCTCAGTTTATAAAGAAGGGACACCTTTTTCAAGTGGGTTTTCTTTGTTAGAAGATCAGAATAAAATTATAAAAGAGATGGCTCTGACAGAGAATCCTTTCAACCAACAGATTCTAATAAAGAAGATGCAGCTGATGCATTTTATCTATTGGATGAAGACAGAGATTAAGACAGTGATGTGCAATCAATTATAAAATAATCTTGATAAAATATTAATTACAAAATAATCTTGGGTTAAAATAAACTCTTCCCTCTAATAAACGCCGCAAAAATGTGCTTAAAGTTTAGTATACGCTGCCGAAATACATTAAATACACAAGTGAATAAAAATTTTAATTTGGCTATTTTGTTTTCTTGCTTGCTTTATTTTATAACAAATTTCTTTCAATTGAAGACAGACCGAGGGAGACATCATTGATAAGACCTTATCAGCTGTCACAGAATCATTATGTCCATCAGCTAAACTGGAGGGTTAGGTAGTTGATGATGATTTTTGTGTGTGCCAGTAGCAGCTAAAGCGTGTGACAATTACATAATTGGGTCCAAACTAGAAAGAGATGAAGTTCAGGAAACACTTCCAAAGAAGAGGGTTTCTTTGAGTCAGGGAGATTGTACTGGAGCCTCTTTTGCAATCTACTCCTCCGAGAAAAACTTGGCCGATGCAAGAAAAATCTCAGCAATCAAAACTAGAGAATTTCTTCACTACATTGTCAATCTGTTTAAAGCGTGCCTATTTGAATTTCAAACCCATTATAATCTGATTTCAAACTGATATAAAGCTTTATTTCTGTTTCGTTTCTTGTTTGAATAATTACACCCGTTTTTCCATCACAATATCAACCCATCGTATTTCTTCCCCTGTCTTGCAAGCTCGAGTTTTCGACGAGATTTGCTGGAGTTCAAAATGGCGACCATGCTGGTCGGAAACAAAAACTGCCGGAACTGAGCAAAATGACTACAATTCCCTAATTAGATAAAAACCAAGTGTAAATTAAAGACCGGAAGATAGCATTTTAATGGTATTCTAATCTACATCTACATCTACATCTACATCTACATCTACATCTACATCTACATCTACATCTACATCTACATCTACATCTACATCTACATCTACATCTACATCTACATCTACATCTACATCTACATATACATATACATATACTTCACAGAGAGGCATTGCTAGTAATTCATTTCTCGTAGAGTATCATTTAATCATTTTGATAATACGTAATGATTTAACTTTTACGTTTCTCACGCATATTTATTGTTTTAATGTTAATGTTAGATATCTCTTTTGTGTCTATTTTTTCATCCNCATCTACATCTACATCTACATCTACATCTACATCTACATCTACATCTACATCTACATCTACATCTACATCTACATCTACATCTACATCTACATCTACATCTACATCTACATCTACATCTACATCTACATATACATATACATATACTTCACAGAGAGGCATTGCTAGTAATTCATTTCTCGTAGAGTATCATTTAATCATTTTGATAATACGTAATGATTTAACTTTTACGTTTCTCACGCATATTTATTGTTTTAATGTTAATGTTAGATATCTCTTTTGTGTCTATTTTTTCATCCTTGCAAGAGCTCATTGAGAATTATGTTCTTCAAGCAAATCATTTCTAAATGCCATATTAACATAGTTTTCCTTGCATTTTAAACAGTAGTTTTTTTATCTTTCAAGAGAAAATAGTACAAATATTAATTTCTTTTTCACCAAACTAATTTCTTTCCTGTACAGATATTTGTGAATGTTGTGTACAAATGTTTTTTATTAAGCAGCTGTAGATTGGTAATTAAAATTTAACGAAGTGTGAAAAAACTCCCATCTTAAACATTTACAGATAAGCCTAATTTGAATATTGTTATTTTCCAATGTTCCAAATGTTATCAGGTATTGTTGAAAAAACCCATCCCGAAATTACTCAGAATAAGTTTAGTTGCCAACGATCGAAACAGAAGACGTATTGTTGCAAGAAATAAAATAGTGCTGATAACATGGCACAATATATTAGCAAAATGTAATAGAAGAAACGTCAGGTACAAACATCTTTTTCATCAATTTTTAAACTATTTATTGTCTGCAAAAAAACACTGTAATTTATTATACAAAACCTTATTGTCTTTTACTTATAATAACATCTGCATTTCACTGGTACCTCGCTTAGAGTATTATTATTAGTTATTCTGCTTGGTCAATAAACAAAACCAAATTACTTTTAGTCACTATTTTATTATACTATTAACAGTTCTTGCAGTGTTATCAGGCATTTCGTTTACACTTATCAATTCAGTTTTTACATAATATCCTTTTCTTCTGGTATTCCATTTTTGCTAATCATATTACCTTTGTCAGTCATAAGGCTATTGTCAGTCAGTTCATTTTCCTAAATAAATTTAAACATGTACGTCATTTCTCTTTCAGCTGTCACTCTACATTGTTAGCCATTCATTTTTACCTATAGTTTTAATAGTGATGTTACTGACTACCGAAAATGAGAGCAGTATTCGTATAAGCAAACCTTTATTCTTAACAGTCGTTTTTCTTTCTTTGTTCATTTTACTATGAACAGCTTTTCTACTTGGGTTAATGACTTTGATGTTTTATAGTGCACCAGTTATTCTACGTTTGCCAATGATTGAGTCTTTTTTATTTCTTAATTGCTTCAGTTCTACTTATTTCATTTTCAAAAGAACTTCATTTCAAATTCCATTTTATTCTCAAGTATTGCATCTTAAACATACATTAAAATGTACTTGTATATACTACCAGTTTAGAACTATGGGAGTGCACACCCTGTTTAAACCATCAGAAACAGCTTAAGTCGTAAGTGAGTTCAGCAGATGCTATTTGGATATCCCAGGTGCGAGAGAGTGTATATGAAAATGTTCAGGCTAATAATCTTGAAAATTCTGAACTTTGTGGACTCAGAGGAAGCCATAGATGTAGGAGCTTTATCATGTCATGAGTCGTTAGCTTTTTCTGAGCTACGTTTCGAGAGATACTTCTCTCATCGTCAGGCTGTTAGCCTGACGATGGGAGAAATTGAAAAGTGAAACTGACATGGAATGGACCTCAGTACTGGAGAAGAATAGTGGCACCCCAAAAATGGGTCTCCTATAAAAAAAGAGGTCACAGTAGCATTTGGTAGACAAGAAGCCAAAATACACGCAAGGGAAGAAAGTTCTCACTTAACCCATATGTGGTCTATCAATGGATGACTTTTAATTATAGCAGCTGGAAAGGGTATTTACCAAGTTGACATTTACAGTTACCTTGGCACTATTCAAAAGAAACAAGATCACTATGATAATGAGCTCCTTAAAACAAGGGTAAAGGCGAGCACTTTGAAAAATGGCAGACGTTTAAGACATTTCCAGCCAAGCTTTATGTCAGAAAATTATTTGATAAGAAACACTTTTAAAAGAACAGTATTCATCAAAAAAATTAATGGCTTCGGAGTAGTCTCAAAACAAAAACTGGACGAGTTTTCTATACGTGTATATACGTGAAATTACAGTGAGTTACATTAAAAATGGATAACAAAAGAACTTCTCAAACAAAATTTGTGAAAAAAAATTTTCACAAACTTTTTAATCGTTAAGTTCTAAAATCCAAATTTTAATAAAATAGCCCCACTAGCTGGGCTACATCCAGCAGATAAAAACAAACTGGCTGAAACTTTGGCTTAAGTCTTCCTGAAACTTTGTAAGATTTCTATTTTCATCTCAAATTTTGCAAATTTAACATATTAATAATCAATGAGTTCCTTTTTGTTGATTATTTTTAATTAACAAAACGTAAGCTATTTAATATAAATACGATAAATATTTAAACTTTTGTAATAAAGTAAGTGGTCGGTTAGCATTTGTCGTGAAGACTAATAACGTCAATTCGAGGATTTGCTCTCACCATTTTGCTTAAATGTATCTCTATCGAACGAAGAAAAATGTGAAATGTGACGCCAGTGTAGTACCAACAGGCTAAAACTGTTTCCAGAACATCTGAAAAAGGACTATTTTGGTTGTAAAAGGTTGCAAAAACGTTCTTATTTTTCGTATCTAGGGCATTATTTTGGTAAAAAAAGTTTAATTATTAAAAGGTTTTTTCAAAGTTTCGAATTCAAACAAATCACAACAAAAATTAACAAATAAAAATCCGGATTCATTATTTTTACTTTAAATCAAAGACATATACTTTCTTTAACAAAATTTTATATGTTTATTCCTACAGCATTTATCATCCAGGAAAAACATGAAATTGTAGTTTTTCTTAATTCGATGGATTACCAAATGTTTATTTGGGAAATGAAATTGAGTAAGAAGGAGCTTCGTAGCAGAAAAGCCCAACTATTTTGTATTAAGGGAAGCTATGGAAAGCAATATATTTAGAAAATTTTAAACTTCCCAACATGTTTTTCTTAAAAGTGAAAGATGTCATTTAGTTGAAACGCTCAAATGAGATTTGGCCTTGGTTAAGTCATTTGTAAGTAAATGTTGTGTTTTGGTATTGCCGGGAACTTTCTGGTTACATAAAAAGTGTGATTGTCTTGGATTGCAATGATGCAATCTTTATTAGAAAAATCATAATGGCAAAAATTAAAACAATAACCATCATTTCACAAGAAAATAACAGGCAACTATGCCATGCATAATTTTGTCGCACCTCTCTAAAAAAATACACTAAGCACTATTTTAAAAAAATTTTTCAATAAACATTAAAGATATGCTGGAAAAATCTTATATGCGAAAAAACCCCAGAAGTAGCGAGACAAAGTCTAAATAAATTTCATAATGTTAAGCTCAACAGATTCACTTTTCAAAACGTAATTTCACATCTAATAGTTTTTACTATGTGCACTAAAGTGAACCTTCAATGATTTTGGTAAAAGAAACATGCTCTAACATACTCAAATATCCAGAGCAGGATAAATATTTTGTGTGAATCTTTTATAAAATACATTCATAAATTTTCTCAGCAAAATATACAAAAAAATTTAAAAATTCAAATAGGAGTTTAAATGTTTTGTAAATATCATGCATCGTACATACATTTTGAGGTACTGCAAACAAAACCTTTATAAGAGCCTTTTCACTTGTAATGCCATAACATTAAGAGGTCTTCGTTTCCAACTGTTTTTCAACTAAGGTTTCATTACCTCATATTTGTTCATGTTACGCTTTTCAAAAATGTGTTTTGAAAAATTCCAGTTGTAAAACATAATTTATTTATCTTCTTTTCACTTTTGTTTGCTTTGTTCTTGCTGCCCTGGTCCTCAAAATATTTTCCCAGAAATATACGGTAAACAAATTTTATGCTTTTTGTACAGTTGACCAAAGAAGAGCTTGGGCTAATATAAAGTTATACATAGTGAAGGTAAGCAGTAAGCAAAGAAAATTGATGTGGATCTCCTGAAAGATTAGGGTACAAAAACGAAATTCAGTTGGTCAATGGAAAAGAAGATGAAGGAAAATAGAAGGGAAAGAAGATGTTAACGAAATATGGAAATAGGAAAGAAAGGTATATGTACAGTCGATAGATAAGGTGTTAGGCTTCAGGAAAGGACAGACCAAACTGCGGATCAATGAAGCAATATGTGAGAAAAGATAAGAAAAGATAAATTGCAGAGAAAGCAGAGAGAGTGCAGAATGTAGCAGAGACGAAAACAGGAAAGGAGCTGTACAGCATTGCGATACACCTGAGAAGACAAAAAGAAGACAAATAGAAGCAGCGAAGAGCAGAGACACAGGGTTGCTGAAAAACAAATATAGCAGATTAAGCAGATAGAAGGAGTATTTTGAGAAGAAGATCAACAGCGACATACCATAGCCACACCCACAAGAGGAAGAGCATGAATGGAAATAGGTGAGCATCTCAATCAAGGCACCAAACACAGAGGAGGACAAAGCTGCACTGAAAGTCCTGACGAATGAGAAAGGATTGGAGAGTAGACCAACATGGAGCTTAAATTCATATTTGATCTGATAAGGAAAGATAAAGAAAAGCGCAAACAATGGGCAGAAGATCCATATACAAAACTCCTTAAACGAAAACTTTCAAAAGTGAAACAACTAGAGGGGGCTACCCTATTGGCCGTAACGAGTAAAGTGCCCAGCAGGATTATCTTCAACGGATTGCAAAACGGAGTTGACCAAACTCTCAGAAAAAATAAGCAAGATTTCGTGGAGAAAAAACAACTGTTGAGCAGATAATTATTCTCACCAACATTGCGTAACAAGCCAATAAGTGAAATTCTTCCCTATCCACCTACTTCATGGACGTTAAAAAGCATTTGGTTCAACATACAAAAGCAAGCTTCGTAGAACTATAAAGAAATATCAAATCAAGAAAGGTTGATTTTTTTGCCCTTTGATAGAGACTGAATGATGTGGCTGACATTGCAAGGTGGGAGAACTGGAATTAGATGGAAGATCTAGATTTTGCAGACGACATCTTATGTGCAGAATTGAAAAATCCTTCTGCCCAAAAACATGGTAGGAGCATATTTAGAAAAGGATGGAATTTCCTAGCCCTCTCATTGTTGAGTTGGTCGCCCCATGCCTGTAAGAAGCCTAAATGGGTCATTTTCCATACCATTTTTCACGAATGTCTGTAAAACAACATATTGGTTACATGATAATAAAAACAGTAGCAAGTTTGTGTCGATAGTTTTAAAATCCTTTTTGTTTTTTCCCTCCTCCTTCAATTCTAATACTGTGATATTTGGAGCGAGCATTAAATTTGAATATATGTCATTTTCACCTTTCTTTTGAAAGAAGGTGTTTTATGTAAACATTAGCCACTACAGAACACTGTTGTTTTCCTGTTAAAACAAGGTTTCTCTTTATTTGGACTTAAATTAATAATGAATGGTTTCACATTCACCTGGTTTCACAAATGGTTTCACATCCACCTGCATTGAAAGAGTCTTATGTCTCACATTTTTAGTTCCATTGCTTGTTGCAGATATCTGAAATTTGGAAATCCTACTAAAGTATTGACGAGTATATAATCATGTATATATATATATGTATATGTATATGTATGTATATATGACTATACAGATTTGTAATAGTAAGATATTTTTGTGTATTTTGGCCCTTCCTAGAAACCAACATCCATAGTCACATTGACCTGAAATTTGGTTTACCTACAACTTGCACCACCTGTAGCCATCAATAATTAAATAATTTTAAAAAATTCGAAGAAAAATTCTCTCTGACCACTTTCATTGGTCAAATTTTGGATCTGATAAAGAAGGTGGCTGCCTAAACTCTTAAGGTTTTTGGTCAAAGCTTCAACAGCGTGCTGTACTGTTAGAACCTGGGATTGTTTAGACTCAAAATTTTCTGAAAAGTTGAATTACGCTGTTATCAGGGCTGAGCCAAGAACCAGACACAGATCTTGTTTGAAGCTGAATTCTATACCTAATGACCCAGAAACTAAATTGTGTCATTAATTTTGGTTCTTTAGCTAAGAAAAGCTTAAGTTAAGAAAAGAGAAAAAAAAGAAAGAAATGTAAAGGACATGACATTATCATAGAAAAAATAAGAACTGTACATGAATGACTGATTACAAAACCTTATATTAGACTCTATTCAAATACATTTTGATTAGATTCGCTATTCATGTCATTTGAATTTATTGTTCCAGATCAATCATCAGTGATCAAAAATAGCAGGAAGGGTAATGGAATACCAGGACCGTAGATCGGTCTCGATGTTTGAGTGTGTACAGTGGGGCATAGTACATCAGTCTAGGGCAAAGATCTTGAAAAACTCATTAATTAATAAAATTACAAGAAAAAATCATTGTAAGAACATCGCTTACTGACAGTATGCAATACGATCCAAAGCTATAACTTTAACTAAAACGTAACTTTCTCCTGTTCAAAATGACGAGTTAAAAGAACCTTGAACAGAAAGGTTCCCAATGCATATTTTCTCTTTTCGACATCTATAAAAACCTATTGGTTAAACACCTTCTCCCTTCTCGAATTTTCCACTGGAAGATACATTGACCAGTAGAAATCTTTTGCAGGATACGGAAAGCTGGAGGTTACTGTTTTACCATAACTAATTATAATTTTGTTAGGCGAGGAGCAGTGGCTTTATGGTTAGTGCAGCTGCACAGAAACCAAAGGGCTCCAGGTGCCATTCCCCGAGCAGGCGATAAGAATTTGGAACTTTACAAAAGAGAAAGACATTGGTTGGCGTCAGCAAGAGCATCCGGCCAAGAAAATCCTCACTGTCAAAACAAAGTTCCTCTGAAGGGCTCCGTCTGAGCCCCAATTATTGGGGGGAAATGACGTTAAACCGAAAAAAAATTATGATTTTGTTCGGTCGACCTCTTTTCCTAAATATATTTGTTTCATTTGCGCCATAGCGTTTGTCCAACTGCTCATCGGTATCAAAAGTCAATATAAATGGTCCCATTTCAAAGTGATTACTATCATTTTGCCAACTGTATGAAAGTCAAGTGCAAACAGCTTTGGGTCTTCCAGAGTTAGACTAAGCTTATCAAGATGTTACAATTTAGTTTTTAACCGAACAAACTTAAACACGGTCATTCTAGCTTTGAGATCTGCCGAATTTATCCTTTGCTCTTAATCAATGATGATATTTTTATCTCTTAGGAGACTCTGAATCATGTCATGGAACATTAATTCATCATCTAATCATTGTATGTAAATAACAAGCTTTTCCTGTCTGAAAATATTACCTGTTTCATCTGCCTTGATGCTGAATTATCTGCACTATCAGAATTTTCTATTTTGTTAAAGACTAGTCGGTTTGTCTTTATAGCAAATAGCTTGAAAGTTCATTAAGAATTTCCGATGAGGTAAGCTTAATTTATGTTTAAAGAACCATTTGTTAAGATCCAGATTTGTTTTGACTGCACTGCTAAATATTAGGAGATCAACATAGTTACTTTTCTTAGTCCTTTTATTGTTGCCCTATGAAATACACATCGCTATTCCCTTGCATAAATGGAAATGAAGTGACGGAAAAATTTTAGCGAGCGTCAACCAGGTTTATTTCTTTCTTGTATCCCACTCTTGTCAACCATTACAAATATCCCAGATTGTTTTGAAGATGGTTATGGGACCTAGTGTAGCAATCTTCTTTACTTTACTCTGTTAGTGTTTTCAAAAGTCTATATTACCTTCTAATGGCTTTTTCCAGATCCTAAGCCTTTTCTGCGACGGCAACTTTCTGCTGAAGGACCATTACAAGCCCTACTTTCTCTTCGGTTTGACAAAAAATACGTAAAAGAGGGTCAGTGTCAACATCATACTCTAGCAAAAAAAATAGTTTTGTAACATTGAGGACGGTAACTCAATTTTTTAGTACTGTTTCTCTCTCCAAACGTAGAAACAACAAAGGAAATGCCCTAAGGTTGACGGGGACAGTGCCAGATATTACTGAATCTAAAACCGCATGACTTTCTTGAGGTTTGCTTCTCATTCGCCATTTGCTGAAAAGCATGTGCATCCGTTTTTCTTTCCTCAACCAAAACAGTCTCTTTTTTCTTTAGTGCAGCTTTCACCCGCTTTGATAGCGACATTTTGCAGATATTGTACAATAACATCCGTTTTGGATACTAGTAAAATTCACTTTTGATATCCTACACTATGTACTTGGGGATTAACTTTATGTCAATACTACTTATTTAGTTTAGGATAAACAGACAATGATTGTTTAGCCACTTTAAAAAATTACTTGTTTTTGGTATTTAAGCTACTTAAGTAGAAAAAGGTCATGAATAATAGGATTTTGTCTAGAATTTGAAAAGACGACTTTTCTCAGATATACGAACAAAAGACAGAAAAAATATAAAAGGGAAATAGAGCCTCCTCTATTCAGGAAATAAAGCTAACAAATTTTAAGAAAAGGACTGATGGCTTTAACAACCAGTATTACATAAAAACATAATATGGAAAATCAATTAGTAAAAAAAATACTTTACGCACATTTTTGAAAAAAACCGACGATAAGTTACAATATAATAATTAATACAAAACAAATAATAATTTACAATTAAAAATAATTTTGCTAAAAATGCTTGATGTCTATTATCCCCCATCTCGTCCGGAGTTTAGGCTTCTGTGGGATATAATGTCAGAAAAATTAATGCTGGAATTACTCTACAACGACTCTTAAAACCAGCGTTTTTAATTACATGCTTGGAAAAGCAACAGCTCTTCATAGAAGCAATCTGCAGAAAAATTGGTGAAAAACTGGTAGGAGGAAAAAAGGAATCCTTTATATTAATGAAGCATCAAAACATAAATTGACTTTTGTGATGATGGAGGTTTTTTTAAATGGTTGACAGCCATACAAGACACAAAGCTACTAACTGTACCAAACTGTCAAAAAAAGACCAAAACAAATTTGTCAAGAGATGAGAATTGACCTCAGAATTTAAAATTTTTCAAGTCAAATGGTGAAAGAAAATACTCATAAGCCAAAGAGTTCCACAAGCTATCCATCAAAGGAAAAAGCTTCATTTATAAAAAGATCAACTACAACCAGGGACAACAACTGTATGAGGCATGAAGACGTTGAGAATCTAAGCGAGTCACATCAGCTGCAAAAATTTAAGCTGGTACAAACGAAAAAAAGCTCGTTAGAACACTTCCCATGATAATACCTACAGAAAACACTAAGATTGGCCATATTTCGTTGATGAAACACTGATTGGAGAGTGGCAGGAAAAGTTGGACCAATCAAGTTACGAAAACGTCTATGAACTCAATAAAAAACATAAAGATTAGAAGAAGAAGCACCTGTCCAAATGTGACAATAAAACTCAATATTAAAAACATTTAAACAAATAATATAACCAAAAAGCTTTTGAAGCAAACCAAAATGCCATGAAAATATTTCTTTTCTACGCATTCTTCACCAGACTTCGCAATAAACTTATTGATCCTTTCTTTGATTACTGTCAAAAAGTCACCAGTAAAGAGATATCCTTTGAAACAGCACTGAATATCAACGAAAAGGTCTAGGTTCTGTAATAATTCTACCAGAACATTGTCGATAAGCCATTCAAAGACCTTACTAATGACAGAAAAAGAGCTACAGGTCGATAATTGCAAGTATCAGATATAGCATCGACATTTTTGTAGGCAGGTACAACATTAAAAATTTTCGATGAATACAAGATCCACAATTATGTTCTTAGGGTCTGTGGGTCTTCCTCGTTTTGATGGCATTGGATTTCTCTTTCATTCAAAAACAATCCTTATCTTTTGGTTGAACTTTTTCTTCTGAGTTCTTCTTTAAATAAAAATCCCTCTTCTTTACTAGACTTCTCTACCCAAATAATCGGTTTTGGGACTCTAGTATCATAAATTCAATACTGGTTACAAGTATTATTCATGGGCTTCTTCAATCTAAAGGACCTAGTCTAGATTGTTGTCAGATAGTTGCTTTGAAGGAATTTGTTTTAGTGATATCTTCTTTGCTGTCCAAACTTTTAAACACTTACCTATCCGAATCTACTTTTGGTTCCTTGTGATAATTCGAATCCCTTTATTTCCATACAAAACATCATTCTACTTTTAAAAGGCATGGCTAGAAATTTATTTGCCACAGCAAAAAACGCGTTTAAAAAGTAATATTTAAATAATATATTGATATATTTAGTATATGCTATTCATGAACAATCTTTAATTATAACAATATAATAATAATGATAATAGGAATAATAATATATAAATATTCAAAAACTTCATTCCTGTGGACTTCCACTTCAGTTCAAAGTGTACCAACATTTTTACCAATAAATGTACCTATTTTCGATGCCTACAAAATAAAGCAATCATGAAAGGTCTGGAAAGAGAAATCCATGTCAAGAATGTGCTTATCTCAACCAGTAACTATTTTATCCTTCATATTGAAAACCTTGCATGCAGTATTAAATGAAGAAACGTCCACATAATTATAATCAACAAAACCTATTTGTTCCTTACTCAGTCAGAAAAAATTCAAGCTATCGTTCAGATAATGTGACATGCAATATTGCAAAAGAGCATTAAACCTATTAAAAACTAGTAAAAGTAAAATTTCATTTAGAACTTTAAGGTTTTTCAAAACACCAGTCATTCTTTTAGAAATTTCACCTTTTTATCTGTATTGCATTGGAACTGGTTTTAAAAAAACCAATAGGGACATCGTGTCATTTTACTGTATCAGCAATGACCCAACTCATGGTTTTCCCAAAAATTACTGTCCATTATCCAGGATCCCTTAGCCTGGTCAATTAGAGGAGCAAGCAAGTGAAGTATACAACAGAATTAATTTACTAACATTTGGCATGATATTTTCTTGTCCTTTGACATATGACCCCACCTTAGATTAAAGGCTGGCAAGATGTCATACTAGTAGCAACTGAATACGGTATTAGTTTTTTTCTAGAAAAAAGTTAATTTAATTAATTATTAATACCTTTTACACAAAAAATGTTGGATGCTATTGATTTTTGTTAATTGTGATACATCCTTCGTACAAAAAATTGTGCCTTAAGATAAACCTTTCATGTGCTTTAGATTGTTTCTTTTTCAGGCAACGTGCTTGCTTATTTATCTTGTATCTCATTCTTATTATTTTTAGTCCAGTTATTGACACAGTGGCATCCTCTGTTGATAAAGTTCTAGACAAGCATCAAAGTGGTTACATCTGTGTCTCTGGTAACTTTAATTTACATCATATAAGCTGATGTACTTTTTCCAATCAGATTAATAGATCTAAAGACTTATCTCATAACTTTGCTTTTGCTTATAATTTTGTAAAGCTTGTTGATTTTCCTATCCTGTTCCAGCTTCAGAAAAACCTCGTCTTATCGATATCTTTTTTCATTTCTATTTCTGGGCATTGTGGGACTTTATCTTTATCTCCCTTTGGATCTTCTGATCATGATGGTATTATTC
Source organism: Morbakka virulenta (assembly GCA_003991215.1). Taxonomy (NCBI): domain Eukaryota; kingdom Metazoa; phylum Cnidaria; class Cubozoa; order Carybdeida; family Carukiidae; genus Morbakka; species Morbakka virulenta. The sequence continues at coordinate 1,267,282 of RDPX01000131.1, read as the reverse complement.
TAGAGGTTAAGGCAACTGTTTCAAACGTTTATGACAAGCCATATCATAGTAAGAAATGGTCAGGCTGACTTGAAAAGATTTCTTCAATTTCGTGAAGATGCTCTATAAGATTCAATCAATAGCAAATTGACTGAGTTTAGATTGGTATTGACCAATTTGGGATTAGTAGTAACTACAAAGTGAAGCTTCATTTATTTCCCTAATTGAGCAGTTATTATTCTTTCACCATCGCTCATCATTAACATTTCTATGTTCACTTGCGTGATATAAATGATAAATTTCGGACTTTTCCAAACGAATGCAATGCTTGTAAAAGGGGATTGTTGGTGTCTGACAGTGCTTTGGTGGAAAAGGTCGCGAGACTGTTTCTTCTCAAAGATTTGGAAATCTAGACATTTTCAAATTGCGGTCAACTGCTAATGAGACAGTAAAAATGGACAACCATGAGAAAGCTGGTCTTGCCATTGAGAAGCTGATAAGATTCGAAGAAAAAAAACAACCAGCAAAGTAGATTTAAGAGATTGCTGTAAAGAACAAGTTAATTGGAATTACTTGGAATAACAAGAAACTGATAAAAATTGTAGAAAAAAAGTTATATGAAAAAAAAGATATTAGAACGGAAGGCCAAAGAAAAATGATGCAAATTTAGAACAAAAGTTAAGTAAAAAGAACCTTCAGTGCATTCTGAGAAAAATTAACATAGATGCGTGATTCGGAGGGAAGGTACTCAAAAAATAATTGCTCAAAAATTCAATATAAAAATAATTTGAAGAAAATGAACTTGCGCTGATCCATCTAGCATATTGGTTCTACATAAGAGCAACTTTTTAATCATAAAACAAACATTGTTTATTTCTAAATCAAGAAGGAGAAACACCTATATAAAGCTAGAGAAAAAAGTAGAATAAAAAAAGGAGCTTTGCACTGAACGGAAAGAGATTTTTTCAAAGAATTTTGATGGCAAAATGACAAATAAACACCGGGTTCTGAATAGACTTCACAGTTTAGGTTTGCTTTAGTGGGCAGAGTTAGCCCCGACTTAGTATCAGTAGGACATTTTGAAAAGCTCTATTGATTTTTTACCTATTGTTAGTTTGCCATTTTTCCCAAATGACCCACAGTTCTATTTTAAAGTTCATTTACTTTACTCTACTGAGAATAGGATGTAATATGAATAACAGGAGTGCAGATGACTTCTAGATACTTGACCTTTGCTGGTTTAGTTATACAGATGAACCTTAATTTCGGATGAAATTGGACAGTGTTATTTATATTTTCTGTTCATGCTATGTGTTAAATTGTTAATTATTAAACAGATAAATAATCAATCTAGATTTTTTTACCCCCTACTAATCAAAGAAAGTATTTTGTGCAATAAAATTACACAAAACACCTCTATTTTGTCATATTTTTATCTTTTTATCGTAAAAGAATAGGATGAATGATTTCCATGGAACCAAGGTATTTTTATTTCCAAATAAGGTTACAAATCACTTGTTTTTAAATTGTCGTAATTAGAAACTTTCCTGAAATCTTTGACTGCAGGTTAACTATTCCATTTAGGTTCTCAGAGCTTTTACAATATTTTCGCAACGCAATTACTAATTTCTTGATAATAATAATAATAAAGAACAGGGTAAGAATAAATGGCCTAGTTTTGAGACCGTAGCGTCAGGAGTATACTGAAGCTTTTTGTTTTCTGAGTGCTTTCCTCCTTAAAATGACTTGAATGTTTTTAGTCTAAGGTCACCTCTTAACTCTTGGCATAAATGTCTGTTTTTTGCCACAGTTCCATACACCTAGTGGCTTTATGCATTGTTTTTTCAACAATAAAAAGAATTAAAGAAAATGAGAGTCATCCGATAAAAAGTAATTTCTTGGAAGTCAGAATTCATACTGATTAACTTTCATGATACCTTTCCTAGTAGTAAGAAAAAGGTTTTATAAGATTAAGAAAAAGAGTCATCATTTTGGTTTAAATGTCACGTTACTTTTTGACATTGCTGTCAACTACACTATGGGAAGGCTGCTGTGAACTTTATTCAATGTTTCTGCTAATGAAATTATTAGTTTTATGGACTGAACTTTTGTTTCAATTAAACGACATTAATTTCCTAATCTAATCAATCATTTTAGTTGGAAAAATAAAATTTAAAGTGAAACAAAAGACTGTTACTAATGTTCAGTAACGTACCTGTAGCTAGCCAATTAGTTATTGGCTATTATACCTTAACATAGTTTAAGAATTATATTGTTGAAAAGCGTTGTGGATTTTTCTTATGGGTAAAGTTTGTTTGTGTTTGTTACCAATCAAAGGATATTTTATAGTAACTTACCCCTTACAATTTTGTATATTTATCATTATAGACTACTTTTTCAAAACACATTATTGTTTTATACCTTGTTTTTAGAGTGCTACTTTGACATTTCAGATCCCTTCTTACCCTACAAAAGTCCATTCTCTTATTTTCGTCTGAAAATACCTCACTCCTGGGCCTTCCAGTGCCTGAATCTTCACAATATAAACAAGTTGTTTAAAAACGTAACTTTAAACAATTTAATGATTCCTTTACAGTGGATTAATCAAAGAAATATTTTATTTGTTAAACGATAAATTAAATGGCAAAGTTTCTTATCAAGAATAAACCTCAACAAAGACAAAGATCCATGTCTAACTAAAGGAATCCAAAGAGCTGCTGGATTCAAGAAAATTATAGAGTACAGTTTCTTGAAAATTAGAAGAATTTTTAGATTACTTCGCCTTTTGATTTTCTCGGGAGTGTGATTTTCATTTGCAATGTTAAGTGATGCATGGATAGGAAGAATTTCAATTCTGAAAAACTTCGATTGTCAGAAATTCAAAACAAATCTTCGAACAGGTTTTAAATCCTTCAGATACCCAGTCTTTACAGAAAACTACTTTATATACCAGTTAAAAACAATAATAGCTAAACAGTAACTTTCAATCTAACTTTATAGGATCAGTCATTAGGCATATTTAAGTTTCAAGAAATTGAATTAAAGCTTGGCCAGGCATGATTTACAAAAAAAATTCGAAGTAATAAATGATAAAAAAATAGTTACAGAAGAATAAAACTAGTTTTAAAGCGTAAAGAATACAATGAAAAACGTTTTGGTCTATATTTTTAATAAAAGGTTCGCCTACGGTCACTACTTTGTTCAAAAACCAGCAGAACTACTTTGCGTTAAATAAATATGAAATAATCATGCAATGCTTTTTAGGATTAACAATAGTTTTATTGACTAATAAAATTTACAGAGAATTAATGCCTTAAACAGAAGTTAGCTTGCAATTCGAAAATCCTCGGACTAATAGGAAATACACCATGTAATATAATTATCCATGCATACTCGGTATAAAAGTTATGTTGGAAAATAAAATACGTTTTATTGACCAAGCCCATTTTACATACTTGTATTTTGAATGGAATTAGAAAAATGAACTGGCGCGTAAGTAAAAATTGGTCTTTATTGGACCATGAGAGAATTGTACCTTTGAATCATCGATGCTTACATATTTAAAGACCAGAATTATTTATCGGAGGTGACCATCAAAAACACTTACTTAAAAATTTTTTCAACAGACGCAGGTGTACATGGAATAACACATTTAATATTTAATAATTAGATAAAACTGAAGGAAAGAACTTTTGTTCCAAATCCCAGTCGTTGAAAATCTCATCCAATTACATGGATACAGGTCAGAGACTTCCACAGAACGATAACTATCCTAATTGTGAAAATAATATTGAGTTACTGTATTCTAAATTTATCAACAAAAATGTATGTTATATGAAACTGGATTTGAATTAGTATTAATGACCATCACAGCCAACAACGGCTGGTTCAGCTGAGCAATCAACAACTGTTTTTTAATTAAATCATTTTTAGAACTTAATGTCTTTTTTCCAATCATACGTTCTTTTGCTGTGAAAATTTCAGTGGAAAAGTCATTTCTAAATTTTGAAAGCCACCTTGGTTGACTTGAATAAAAAAGACCATTTCATTTGAAATAACCTCTTAAATATGTTCAAATAAAGCTAGTGAGTAAGGTAGCTTCAAAAATAAACATGTTTTAAGACAATTAGCTGAGAGGAACTTGCTTGCCCGCCAAATGAATTTTTTTATTTTAATGACGCTGCTTGGTCACTATGGAGTACCAAACAAACCGGTCAACTTGATCAAGAACTTGTACGAAGGGATGACCAGCCGGGTATTTCACAGAGGACAGCTTACAGACGGCTGAAGAGTGAAGACCGGAGCTGGACATGGCTGCTTTTTGTTGCCTTTTCCCTTCCTTTGAAGAAATCAACAGCTCATAAGAGGTACGGAATCCAATGTACAACCTTTGTCCAGCTAGGTGACCTAGATTTTGCAGACAACTTGACCCAGGTTTCCTTAAGTCACCCGAGGGTGCAAGACAAGGTAACAGCTGACAGCCACCTCATAACGGGTTGGTCTTTAGATCTACAAGTGCAAGTGCAAGATCCTCAGGATCAACACAACGAACACAAAGACTTACTTATTTATACCAGATGGGAGCAAGCTAGTGGAGGCCTCCACATACCTGGACAGCATTATTGACAAGCAGGGTTTAACAGAAGCAGTCGTCAGAGAAAGTAGTAGCAAAAGCGAGAAAGACATACTTGTAATTAAAGAACATCTGCTGGTCAAAGCTGGTGTCGACTTGCACAATGACTTGGCTTGTGAACTCCAGCACACACTCACACACACACACACATACAAGCACTGACAAGAGACGTTATGGAAAAATATTTTTTGTACACTGCACCTTTAATTTTCCATGGACAAAAGAGGCTCTCTAATAAAGCTTACTTGCAGCGTAATTTGTCGTCTTCAAGATAGTGTTTGTTGCCATTATAGGAACATTGGAACGTTTAAATATGCTACGAATATTTGAATTCTTAACTGTATTAAAAGAATTGTAAATTTAAATGATTTTATTTACTGAAGCGAATGGTGACTGTCGAGTTGGTAGAGAGTACCAAAAGTACAAAAAATTATGAAAAATAAAAAATGGATGAAATAAACCACATAAATTACTTTGAGGAGTTATTTGTACAGAATGGCAACCAAAAAAAAGATGCAGACAAATTTCAACTGCTCTAAATAGTTAAAATAAACTCTGGAATGTGTAATTGATGGAAGGAAAAGGAATCAAAGACCATTGATTGCAAACACCGTATGTAGAACATTGGATGTGGACATAAGCTTATTATCTGGACACGGAAAGCAAAGTTTTTAAAGAATTTCAAGACAATTGAGGCATTGTTGGAAAACTAAAGGAATAATGGTTTCATTAAAATGCATACGAGATTATGGGTAAATCATACCAGGATATTGATTTCAAAATTTCTAATTAAAGGTTTCAGGGTTTCCAATTTTAATAAGTATTTCATTGCGATGACCAGCCAATACACCTCAGAAAGGGTTTGAGGAACCATGTTTGAGGAATCATGAGATTCTTCCGAAGAACAATATTTTCTTAAGACGAAAAACTCAGAGATAAATAAAACAGGACCCTTGGGTCAATGAGAATTATCCAATGTACATTAAGTAGACCAGACACTGCTAGCGTTCTGTTTTAATTTTAAGAGTGCGACTTGGGCCGATACTACAGAAAAAAGTGTGTGTTGTGGACCAAGTGGAAGAGGCTAAAATAAGAGGTACTCCACAGTTCAGCTAATCGTTTTCAATAATGTGGAACTCTGTACAAAGCTGTTAATATTGAATGGAACGAAATAGGGAATCCAATTCAAGAGACGAAAAGAATTTGATAGCCGCTTCACTGTTTCTTTTTAAGGAACTACATTGTGTATCGATCTTTCTAAACTGGTTCAAAATATGTTAAATATTGGTAATATTTTCACGAAAGACAAGGTTGCTGGCATAATCTAAACGAGTTCAAACAACATTTAAAATGAAAGCTGGCGTACATGACGGAAACACAATGTGTTTAAAAGATACTCTCAAAATTCAAAAAATTTCAACAAAGGACAAAATGGCAATAAAGAGGATCATGAACATGCACTTTTGAATAAAGAATTCTTCAAGTCTATGAAGTGGTTTAATGACATTGTATTATAGCCTACATGCTTTTATCCCTTTAGTTTTTTCTTCACTATTTTCCCGGAAAATATAGGTGTTATTACTTTTGCTTTTAAACGTTAGAAGCAGCAAATTCTATTACTCTAAAATGGACTATAGTGGTAAGTCAGAAAAAGAAGGAGGACTTTGTTTGCGAGTGAACGAGAAAGTACAGGTAATAATTCGAAGTGATAATAAAAATAATAATAATAATAATAACAAATTTCGTATGTTATTTTTCTTTAAAGTTAAGTTTAACATTTTATTCAAAAAATACAAAAAGAGCATAGATTTATGCATATGTATACATGCATACGTATATAGTTAAAATGTAAAACCAGTGGGTTTACGAAATTTCTGGTAAAAATAATGAAATTCCAAGCAATTGCGTATTTTCATGAAATTCACTTCTTCCTGATTATTATAAAAATTTTTATTAAAAACATAATCATCGTAGTTTCCATTATTGCTTCAATGATTATTATAGTCATGATTTACAGTGGCATCCCGTTGTTATATGTTTTACATAACCATAGCAGTACCAGCAATTTCACCAATTTCTCTGTGATTATAACTATCATTATTATTTTTGCTGCAAATTATCTATTTTATACAACACATTTCAGCTCATTGCATTCCTTTTTTTTTCAAAACAATATACAAAATCTCCTACCCCATTAAGTTTTCGGACTATATTGCTTGGAACGTAACACTTTACTAGGTATGGCTTCAAATCTCTACATTAAATTCTTTCTATGCAAAAATAAATATGTCACACAGTATATATAATATAATATAATATAATATAATATAATGAAATATAATATAATATAATATAATATAATATAATATAATATAATATAATATAATATAATATAATATAATATAATATAATATGATATAAGGTATGCTCATTCTTATAGAGACCGATACCGACTTGCTAATGTGGATAAAATATTCTGTAGAGAAAACTTGAACTGTGACGATTATTACGAAATAAAGTCCATTTAGATGATGATCGTCCTTAAATGTTTGAAAAAAATAATGTTTTTTATTTTTATTTTCTCTATCAATACATAACTTTAGCAGCTCCATCTTCCATTTGTTTNAATGAAATATAATATAATATAATATAATATAATATAATATAATATAATATAATATAATATAATATAATATAATATAATATAATATGATATAAGGTATGCTCATTCTTATAGAGACCGATACCGACTTGCTAATGTGGATAAAATATTCTGTAGAGAAAACTTGAACTGTGACGATTATTACGAAATAAAGTCCATTTAGATGATGATCGTCCTTAAATGTTTGAAAAAAATAATGTTTTTTATTTTTATTTTCTCTATCAATACATAACTTTAGCAGCTCCATCTTCCATTTGTTTTGAGGAATTCCTAAATCTCTTTAGGATTAATGTATGATACCGTGAAATCTTGTCTATTGCTTTAGATCTAGTATAGTTGTTGAGGATTGCACAAGATTGAGTCTCTGTTAATTTCAGGCTGCATTAATTTCGTCTGTGTAATAATTATTTAGTACGATTAATTCTTAAGGTAAATCAATAAAATGAAGATAATCCATAAGAATAAAAACTTGTTGCTAGGACTACTGTAGCTTATGAAACGTAAAATTCGTCATTAAACGCACATAAAAGGGTACATGAACTAAATCTTTGGCAAATATTGCTGACTATTACAAAAATATGTTTCATAAGACCGTCCGACATTTATACTTCCATAAAGAAGCCCATGATGTAAAATAGGAAAATTATATTATTACCCATGAAGCTATCAGCTACCTTTTGTTGTTAGGGTGTTGCATTAATTCTATTATGTTTAACCCCCTGAAAGCTAAGGAAAATAAGAACATTACCAGAGAAAATAAATTAAATGTTTGCTGTGTGAGGACTTCTGAGTTCCATTCTGTCTGACATCTGAACAAAAAGAAAGGAACATTGGGAAGTATTTATGATCGTACCATACCACTCATTGATCATCGGATAATGTAATGGTTACAGGGATTCATAGAGCTACCAAGAAAAGTTCCGAAAGACTAGGCCTAGTGTTGATAGTGTTGAACCATTTATTTTCAGGAAATGTTAAAAAAAAACCAACTCACTAACAGTAGCAGAAATAGGAAGGCTTAAAATTCCTGGAATTTTAGCTGTTGCAAGACTGCTTTACCATATGTGAAGAACCTTGCACTTTTACGTTAGAAGTAAAAAGTTTCGATCCCACCTCTAAGATTATTGCATGACGACAATGATTATTGCCATAAGAGACTGTTGAACAACAAGGTGGATCATCTGTGACTGTGTATATTGATGTCACTAGAAGGAATTAATGCCTTTCACAAACACACATACACGTTCACCTTACATATACAGAGACTATTTTCACCGAGAGGAAAACACGAGATTACATTATATCATTGTGTTAACCACTCAAATTATCTTTAGTCCTCCCACTTTGTCCAGTGGCATACAAAAGGGTCCAGAATATGCTTGAGTTTTTTGCTATTCTGCTTAAGTTCAGCAAATATGACATCTAAAAAGTATAAACTAATCTGATGAAGAAATACCCAACTGATTTCAAAAAATGTTTTCCTTTTGAATTAGCTAATTTTCAGAGGTATGTAAGATTGTCAGTGGACAAGAATTGGAAAACACAAAGATTAGCACAAGATATCAGTACTGAACTGAAGATCTTGTTGATTTAATTCACTTTGCATGCACACAATGTTTTCACACGTAGCCCTGCAGAAATATCTTTAAACCATAATGTCCTATTATAGTAAAGAGTGTTCGTTTTCTGTCTCGATAAGAGCTCAGAAATTCCATGGGACAACAGAAACTCACTCCACTTTCTCTCGTAAGCATCTGAAATAAAACTGTAAGCTCCTAGGCTTCACAGAATTTATTGATGACTTGCTCTGAAATCAGTTCTTAAGTACACAGTGTTAATAACAATATTGTAATTACTCCTTGAAAACTTTACTGATAATGATTTTTATAGTAAAATGCCAGCAATGAATATACGTCTTTGTTTAAACTACACACAGAGTGAAATTCTTCTATTTTCAATAAAATCTTATGAATGGTTTACTCGACACTTTATTTTGGGCTGTTGTCATTTTTTTTCTTTTCTGTACCCAAATCTATATTTTTATAACATATGGTTTTTTGTATCATTTTTTGCCATAACTGTATAATTGCATCGTTTAGTTTTATTCATATGCATGTGTTTCTAATACAGTCAGCATCCGTTATACTTGTCTGTTCTATATACATATCATTTTATGCTGCGGCTATTCCTTAATTTTAACATAGTTTTGATAAATTTATACTTTAGATCTTTCTTGAAACCATAATGTAATTTTTTATTTGATATGCTAGTTTATTGTTATTATTTTTGGGAAAATGCAGAATTACAAAAAAAAATTTTTTCAAATCCAGATTACATTAATGTTAACTCAATAATCTTTGCAGTTATCATATAATTAATTAAAAAATTACTATTTTCTTTTCTTGCCTGTCTAGTTTAACAATATATTTAGGGTCTGGAGAGCAAAATGACTGTTGACGCACTTTCTATCTTATCTCTCATTTTATAGCTTTATTTATTTTGTAGTATATGTTAGTACCGAAGAAATCTATCTGTTTACTATAGTTGCTTACAAATTGCATCTGTACAAGTGCGACAATCACCAATATATGCCCGCATGTCTCTAGCAACTAAAATCAGTTTGATGCAAGAGTCTTTATAATCTTTTCAGTCAGTATCCCTAAGCAAGCATAATCCGCCTCTAGCTCCATGGGTTTAAACATGACTGTAAAAGACAGTGTGTATAAGCTGCAAACAAGTACCGATTCGACTGTTGATTCTAAAAAAAAATATTCTTTAACTCTTGTGGTAAATTGGATTTTTAGATGTTGTCCGATCTGCTTTGAGATCTCCTTGCGTTTTTAAGTCTTATTTTAGCATCTAAATTGGTGGGATCGGTATTGCTAGGAAAGATAATTAAAATAAGTACCAGCTGTTGTAATTTTACTTCAATACATTAGTTGTATGAAACCTTTATTTTGCTATGATGTGTATTATCTGTAGTTTTTAGAACCATTTTAAAAAACAATTGTTGTTGCCTGTTTTTTTTTCATTTTAAGCCTTCGTTTGTTAAGGTTAGTAGATTTCTTTTGTGTGGTGACATTTTAGTGTTTTGTTATGAATTATACAGGACTTATCTCCCCTTTAATATACTACTGTAACCATAAAAGCAATGTTATTCACTATTGAAGAAAAATGGTTTTCTCTTGGCATTATGACTTTTTTATACTTTTCTATAACCTCGGATTTAATTTACACATATTTCATGTCATAAGATGTTTAGAACTGGTTTAATCTTTTGTTCATCATGGCTAAAAAACTGGCAAACTTTTGCTCAATTTAGCTTTAACTAAAAATTGTGTTTTAGATAAACTTGGATAGTTTTGATGTTTTGACTTTCTCAACGCTCAATACTGAGGCTTAGCTTTGCTTCATGAAATACACACCTGCTCCGTTTTTGTCTGCTAATTTCAAAGGAACGGATGGTGTGCCACCCTTAACAGATATGTTTTAGAAATTCTGAACCATGTCTGCTACATCGCATAAAACTCTTCCTGCCTCTTTATGTCCATTTTATATCAACTTTAACTTTGGTTTTTCACACACTATTTGTAGTAACTCTTTAATTGGGGGATTTTGCCTACATGAACTGTAGTCCAGAAAGGCCAAAATCCTTCCAAATATTATACATTACTGACTCCCAACAGTTGTTGAAGCTGTAAGCCGTCTGTAATATGTAGAAGTACTTTCTGTCGAGGCTTGGCATCTTTGATTCTTGTTCAAGACTTTGACTGTCGGTCAGTTTGAATAGAGATCACACCTTAAGCTGTCTCTTGACCATCAATTTTTCCTCCGTTGCGATTTATTAATGAAATTCCTGATGTGTTACTTTTCTATCATATAAATTCGACGAAGAAGTTAGTGACAATTCCATATCAATTAAATACATGCGTGATAAATCTAAGGCAATGCATGAAATTACAACTTTTTTTTCATAATATCTCTGAAATAATAAAATTTGCCATGACCTTGGCAGTGATGAGTGGTAATATATTTGCAAATATGTCAAATATATTTCTATCAAGTTATTTTACTGTTACTATAAATTAATGAAGAACTCTACTCCGTAACCTTGGAATGAAAGACTGGTGTCTGACATGGCTTGGTTTGCCTTGTGAAAAGGAAAGCTTTTTAGGTTTGATTGACAACTCTGCTGGAGATGGTGTCTCGATTCAAACACCGGTGGTAGTCTCACCTCGTCATCATTCCTGTCCTATGAGGGTAATGTATGGTAGACAGTGACTGCTGTCGTTCCGTTTAATACCAACTCCATCATCAAGGGTTCACGTAGTCGGTATGCTAATGGTCTGTGTCTACATGATGGTTTTCAGGCATTTATTCATTTTTTAATGATAATTATAATCAAACGAATGCCCTTCAGTACCGGGCAGGCCTTTAGTGGTCAGGGAGTGCGAAGAATCTCCAGACCCAAGATTGACTTCATTTCCGAGAGTGTACACTCGAGATGTGGTATTACGACCTCTATTTAGACCCGTTAACAACTTTATCTTTAAAAAAAAGATCCATTCTTATCTTGTAGTAATATCAGGGATCACCTTTCCTATTTTATTGTAAAACCCTTCCTTGATTCTAACTTCATATTCTTGCACTTAGTGAGACAAGCCGCAGGGACAGTGTTAATAATATGGATTTTCATGTTTATGGCTATTTATCTTTATTTCGACTAGATTCTACAATTCATTTTAATGGTCTTGCTATCTATGATCGACATGATCCTCCAGCTGTTAAAGTAAAAGAACATGAATCTAAAGATAAGCCTTACATGTGCTGTAGATTTCTCTTTTTGAGGCCATTGGTTGCCTATATCCTTTTTTATCGATGTCCCCCTTCTGATTCTAGCTCAGCTATTGAAAGAATATCAGACTCCCTTGATACGGCCTTGAACAAGTATCACACTACTAACATCTTTGTCTTAAGTGACTTCAATGTTCATCACTTGTTCTGTTTGAGTCATTTTAACAGGACTGACAGATTTGGAAAAGTTACTCACAACTCCGCTCTCTTGCTTGATCTTGTACGGCTTGTTGGTTTTCCAGCAAGATTTCTTGATTCGGACTTAGGAGCACTTTTTCTTTTAGATCTCTTATTTACTTTTGTTTCCGAGTATTGTACAGTTTCAATTTTACCTCCTTTTCTATCTTCTGATCATGTTCTTGTCATTATTTAAGTTAAACTAGCTGTTTCAAAACTTGTTGGCAAGCCATATCATTGTGAGACTATTAAATTAGACCAAGCCGACTGAGATGAATTTTGTCAGTTTCTTGGTAATATTCTATGGGATTCAAACTTTAGAAAATCAGCTTCTGATGGTGAATGAATGACTGAATTTACGGAATGGTTACATATTGCTATTGAAACATTTGTACCTAGTCATAGTTAAAAAGTCAAACCTCATTTTCCTCCTTGGTTCAATGCTCATTGTTCTTCTGCCATTGCTCATTGAAATCATTTCTATACTCAGTTTTAATGTAATGAAACTGCTGAATCTCGGGTTTCTTTTAGACGGACTATCATTGCTTGTAATAGGATGATCCATGATGCTAAATCTCGCTATACTGAGCAAGTTCAAGAACCTGTTTGTACTCAAAGACTTTGAAGTCGAAATTCCTGTAAGATTTACAATAGTATATTTAATTCTGTAAACTCGGTTATTTCTCCACTCGTTGATGGTATTCGATTTTCTTCGTCATCTAGAGAAAAGACTGATCTTTTGACCAGATTTTTGGCACCAATTCCTCCTTAAATGACACTAATGTTTATTCGCCAGAGTTCCCTCGGCAAACTGATCAAATTTTGACTCTGACATAAATTCAAGGCTAGTTTGAAAGATTATTCATGATGTGATCTATCATGGTCCACATTTTATTCCGATATTTGTTTTGGAAGAGTGTGCTTCTGAGCCATATCCCTCGCTATCCAAATATTTTACAAATTTGATTATCAGAGTCTAATGTTGTTCCTGTCTTCAAAAATACAAGTGATTCATCTGATCCTGGAAAATATTAACCTGTTAGTCTTCTTTCTGTCATTAGTAAGGTCTTTGAACGACTTATCAACAATGCTCAGTGGACGTTCTTGTAGAACCTAGGTCTCTTTTTTGACCATCAGAACTGGTTTCGACGATCTCGCTCAACTGGTGACCATTTAGCCATAATTAAGGAACGTATGTATCGATTTATGGATATGTCTGGGGATGGACGAGCTACACCACTTGATACATCGATGGCATTTGATAAGGTGTAGCACTCTGGCTTGCTTCATAAGCTTTCTGGTTATGGAATTTGTAGAAGGGTCTTTGGAATCCTTCTGTTTTTTCTCTCAGATCATAAAATGCCAGTCACCATGGACGGAATTACATCTGATAAAGCTGAGGCTCCTCAATGTTCCATACGTGGTTCAGATCCCTTCCTTCTTTACATTAATGAACTTCTTGACAATTTATATCAGGTTATCAATATCTAAGCTGATGACACTACTCTGTTCTCTGAAACTGACCACAAGGTAACTCAGCAGGAACAAGTCAAACTTGTGGAAGCTTTAAAACCTAACTTTCAGGATGTCAGAGGATGGGAAATTAAATGGCTGGCTTCTTTCAATGCAGCTAAAACGCCAATGATGTCAATTAATAGAAAGCTGAGCCTTTATCTCCCTACAATATTTTTATAATATCATTCCGATTTTAATCCTGGTAAGGTTGCATCTCTTCTCAAGGGATATTCATCAATGAGGATGCTTCGTTTATCATTTTCTCCACATCTGACTTGAGGTCCTTACATTCAATCTATTGGCAAGTCTGCTTCTAAAAAGTTTGGTTCTTTGGATCGTGCAAGAGATTACTTTACATTTGAGGCCATCTTGTATTTCTATAAGTCTATAATTTGTTCTTGTATGGATTAATGTTGACCTATCTGGGCAGGTGCTCCGTCATCTTATCTCGATGTTCTTGATAACGTTCAGAGACGTATTTCCAACTTGCTTGGTCTAAATCTTGTTATTACTCTTTAACCTTTGTCTGATCGACAGAATGTGGCTAATCTTAGTCTCTTCTATAGGTTTTATTATGAAAATGGCTCTGATTACCCTTTCTAGTTTGCATCAACTCAGTTTGCTGCATCTTGCGTGATTCGTTTCTCTCGACATCTTCATCCGTAAGATGTTGTTGTCCCCCGTTATAATAAATCTTTTATGATTGTAGGTTTTTTATTGCACTGCGTGAATGTGGAATTCTATGGAATCTAAGTACATCATATGACTTGATTAATTTTAGATTTAAGATTAATTCTTGTTTCTTGTCTTAACTTTCTTCTTTTTCTTTCTTTTTTGTTTCTTTTTTCTTCTGTCATATGTTCACAGTTCCATAAAGCTAATGGCATTATGTCTTGTACTGTTCCTAACTATTGATAAAAATTATTTCCATTAATTATTCTGAAAAAATGCATTTCATTGTTTAAAATTTGCTATCAGCGAATATGATGTAATCTTTTCACTCTATCCTCTTCACTGTTGTGACATGTGACAGGCAGCTTTATTAAAATATTAGGTAGCAAAATATGTCCATTTCGCAATCTCCTTGTTATGTTCCCATATTTTATTTTTCTGTCCTGATTTAATAGAAAATTTGAAATTTTACCAATAATTATTAACATAATACATATATATATATATATATATATATATATGATTATTTATTTTATTACTTGTTTCCTTTAACTCCCCTCACGACAAATGTTTTATATGACTTTAAGAAATCATACTAAAGTTTTGGATGCGAAGTGTTAAAGGCTGTCGAAGAGGCTAAGATCGTGTGTTAATAGGTATTGTTATTGTAATTGTAATTCTCCTATTTTTTAGAAATAACAAACAGATATATAATAGCCGGCATAAAAACATGAAACATTTTACCACTGAAAACAGCAGTAAGTGTGTCTGGGAATCTTCATTTGTAGCGATAGGCATGGAATTTGGAATAAAAAAATGTGGTGTGTTGACCATGAAGAGGGGTAAGATTACCTGGTGTGAGGGTATAGATCTGAATGGTGAGGTAATGAAGGATGTTGAAGAGGAGGATTATACATATTTAGGAATAATTGAATGTGAAGCACTTAATTAGCGACATGACGGAGTTGCTAGGAGGATTCACTGAAAGCTATGCAGGAAGAACAGTTTAGAGCACAAAGAAAAGTGGTATGAACATTCCCCGAAAGGGAAGATAGAAAATGGTAATGCAAAAATTTTGTTGGAGATCAATATACAAGGCCAAACATCGTATCAATTGATAAAAAAAGAGAATACATGCATTATCATTGATATTTCTGTACCAGGTGACAAAAGAATAGAAGAGAAAGAAAAAGAAAAGGTAGAAAAATACCAAGGTTTAAAAAAAGAAGCAGAAAGACTCCGAGGCTTGCAAAAAATAATAGAAGCTCTGGGCATTGTTAGAAAAGGGCTTCGGAATTGGATTAAAAGCTGGAAATTAAACACAATATTGTGGATATGCAGAAAACGAGCATTTTAGTAACAGGAAGGATAATAAGAACAGTACTAGAAATGTAATAAGTGGAAGAATGAATCTTATTACCCCTAGGTCATTAGTTATGAGTCGCCTAATAAGGAGATATGACAGCAATAACATCAGCTAAATGATACACACTGATTTTACATAATGTTGTTGTTGATGTTTTTTAAAAATTGGTCAGTAGATTCATGTTCCTGAATTTTGGTAACACATTTCCTCAAATCTCAAGCACTCGCCGGAGGATTCTGTCAGAGTGCAGTAACACAGTCTTTTGCAATTCTACAATTCTGGTAGCTATCATAATCTCCTTCAGTCTTTTTGTCAACGCTTTTGGTGTTGTTCCTAGAGCTCCAATTATAACTGGGATTATTTTCACCTTTTGGTTCCACAGTTTTTTCAGTTCGCTTGCTAAGTCTTGGTATTTCAATATTTTTACCTTTCTTTTTCATCAATCCTGGTATCGTACGGAACAGCAAAGTCTATAATCTGGCACTTGTTTTTTTCTTGTCCACTATAATCATATCGGGTCTTCTTTCTTCAACAACATGGTGTGTTTGGTTAGCTGCTGTTCATTGAAAAGTCCCATAAGACCTCATATACTTCGTTTTCGCATAGAGCTTGTGGTTCATGTTCATACCGTTTTTCTTTCGTTTCAAGACCGTACTTTCTGCATACCTCCCAATGTATCCTTTTTCCTATCCAATCATGCCTGTGTTTATATTCCTTTTGTGCCATTTTACTACATTCACGTAAGACGTGATTGATGCTTTTATCTGCTTCACCACACATCCTACATTTACTATCTTGTTGAATCTTATCAATTTTTGCTTTCACTAAATTTGTTCTCACTGCCTGTTCTTGTGCTGCCAAAATGAGGGTTTCGGTTTCTCTCTTCAGGCCTGCTTCTTTCAGCCACAACCATTGATATTTATCTGCCATATCTTCAGTTTGTCTGATGAACTGGCCATGCAACGCTTTCTCTTTCCAGTTGGTTTTCCAAAAATCTCCCTTTTGAGGTCTTGATACTTTTCTATTTTTTCAATTTCCTCTTCTCCCACATTACGATCTCCAGATGAGGCGATATTAACAATCAAAGCTTTCTTGCTATTTTTCTTCACAACTAAAATATCCGGTCTCCCGGCTTCGACATAATGATCACATTGTATTATCATATCCCATAAAATTTTCACCGATTCGCTTTCAATTACCCCTTCGAAATGATGCTCATACCATTTATAAACTCTCCTAAGATCATGCCTCCCACAAAGCATCCAATGCACAATCCTAGCAATGTTGTCATGTCCCCTTTCATATTCCTTTTGTGCTAATAATTTACATCCACATACAAGATGGGTGACTGATTCATTCTTTTCACCACACAATCTGCATAAAGGACTTCTCCTTGTTTTGTCAATGTTAAATTTAACCACATTTGTCCTCAAAGCTTGTTCCTGTGCCGCAAAAATTAGCGCATCAGTTTCAACTTTCAGATCACTTTTCCTCTTCCATTCCCATGTTCTTTCTCTATCAACATTCTCTGGCATTTCACGAACAAACTGTCCATTCATCTTCTTTCCAGTCTGGCAACATATTCATTTTGAATTTCTCTTTTGAATGCATTCTTTTCCTTTGGTTCTTCTCAGTCAATGATGTTGGTTATCTTTACTCCCTTTACTAGCCTTTCAGTTGAAATAGTTACATAACATTTCAAGTTGTTTTCCTCTATTCTAGCACACATTTCAACACTTATTAAACCTCTTCCTCCATTACACCTTGACACATAGACCCTATCAACATCACTCTTAGAGTGGAGTGCTCCGTGCATCGTCATAACGTTTCTGGTCATTCTATCCATCGCTGTTAGTTCTTCTTTCTTCCAGTCTAACATCCCAAAACTATACCTCAAAAACGCAACTGCACACGAATTTATAGCCAAGATCTTATTCTTTCCATTCAACTTTGACTTCAACACTAGCTTAATTCTCCGTTTGTACTCTGTTTCAAATACATCTTTCATTTTATTCTCTTTCACCTTATCATACTCTAGAATGCCTAAGTACTTGTAGCCAGTATTATCTATTTTTTTCATTATCTGCCCATTTGGCAAACTTACTCCTTCAGATGACACAACTTTACCTCTCTTTAGCAATAGCATTCCACATTTCTTAATGCCAACTTCCATTCCTATGTCTTTGTTGACAGTACGCAGTCTCTACAAGAGTTTCTATCTGCTCGTATGTTTTACCATATAGCTTTAAATCATCCATATGCAGATGGTTTGTCTTTTTTCTTTTTTATTATTATTTTTTTTTTTTTTATGTTTTCTATTTTTCCCGGTAGATCTTCCAACCGTTGTCAACCTAAAAATCCTTGCAGTTCCCAAAAGTGCTGTTTTCTGTATTATTTCTAATCTGGCATCGCCCGTTAACTTTTCTAAGTTTTTTTCTAAAATCTTTGGATACCGCTCCCAGTGCTCCAATTGCAACAGGTATAATTTTAATCGTTCTAAGATTCCACAGTTTTGTTACTTCTTTCTTAAGATTTTGTTGTTTCTTTATTTTCTCGGGTTTCTTTCTCCTTCACCCTTGCGTCACCTGGGACAGGTTTATCAACTATTGCAGCTTCTCTCTTACTCTCTTACTCATCGACAAACACAATGTCTGGTTTCCTTTCAACTACGTGCTCGTCACATTGTATCATGAAGTTCCAAATGTCCCAAGTCTACAACAAACTTTTCAATTTCGTCTACTGCATTGACTACATCGTGTTCACTAATAGCGTTATCTGCCGCGTGTGGAACCTTCACATAACGTTCCGGTACCATTCACGTCGTTATTTTCATTCTCTTTGTTTATCATTTCACATTCATAAAGATGGTAGTGGTGATAATGTGACACAACTACCAGTATTTTTATCGAGACACCACCTCTAGGAAAGCAGCTAACCAAAGCTGAAGATCCAACCCTGACCATAAGACACAGTTACACCCCGCCGGAGGTCAATCTGGAATTTACAACTACGGTTGTTTTGTTCTTCCGAGTTTTCCTTCTCCTAGGATGGCTATCGACCAGGGCTGGTGACTCCATCCTAGCCAGTCTCAGATTTTGCACTGCTCCCTTTTGTTTGATGACCAAACATTTTATTATTCTCTAAAATACAGACAGCATATTTTTCTAAAACATTATTTGGTTCTATTGCTGCTTTTAGTTTTTTGCAGACTTTTGAATTTGGAGTAAGCGTGCTCCAGAAGTTAAGTCTGGCGAGTCATTTGAGTACTTTATTTGTTACTTACACTTCAGTATGAGTAACCAATGGCACAACTTTGAACTGAAGACATATCTACCTCTTATTTATCTTATATTCTTACTACTTATATTGNGGCTGGTGACTCCATCCTAGCCAGTCCTGACAAGAAAGAGGAAAGGAACAGACTTAACTCCGCCGGACGTCAAACCGGTATTTGAATGTCTGTGAGTGGGCTAATAGGTGCCACACCTTCCCAAAGGGTGACTTGGAGGTAGTTGTGGCAAAGGGTAATCTCATTCGATCGGATGCAATTTATCGTCTTACCCAGAACAAATTATAATAATAATTATTATTATTACTATTATTATTATTATTATTCAAATGTTTTACAACATTGATGTTATTTACCGGTTAATTGCTGGACATCAGGCCAAGTCCCTTGGCTTTAAGTATCCAGTACCTTTCTAGTAATTTTTGCAGTTCTTAACAGGCAAGTTTTCTGTAAAAGTTCTATGCTACATTCTATTTCAATCTTCTTCAACCACCTTTCAAAGTTCTATCCAATCGTGCCCAGAGTTCCTATAATTGATAATAAAAAATATTAATTGTACCATTAATTATTATTATTATTATTATTATTATTAGTAGTAGTAGTAGTAGTAGTAGTAGTAGTAGTATTTATATTATTATATTTTATTAAAATTCTTATTGTACGTTTCAATTCTCTTTAAATACATAAAATTTTTAGAAATTTTTACATCGGCATTTGTTTGTCAGCAAAATTTTTTAAATAAATATTGGTGGTGCTCCTCGATCTTTACCAATTTGAATTTTTTCTCGTAAATATGTATAAAATCTGCCCACTTCTTCTACATTGAACAGCAAAGCGAACAGGCATTTTTCCATCTTACTAAGAATGCAGTTTCCTTTAAATTTCAATGTCTTCAGCTACGATCAAAATATCCTAATATATTTAATGCAAAACGTGGTGTCCTTTTTTTATCAGACTTAATTATAAATTATTTTAAATGATGGTGGTAATGGTGATGAATTATTAATTAATTATTATGAAATTGATGTTTGATAGTTAATAATTAGTTTGATAGTATTTAGTAATGAGTGATTATGATGATGATGACGATGGTGCTGATGATGATGGTAATGGTGAGTTAATTTTAATAATGTTACTAATAATAACAATCATTTAAAGCAGTGAATAAAGGTTTGCTCTGTGTACGACTAAGATTTAATCGTCTTATTTGGAACGGACTCTACTTTGTAATCACATGGGTAAGAGTTTTTGTATTGCTCCAAGGTATAGATTTGATTAAATAATCTCTTATTTGTTGGGGTTTTTTGGAGTTTTTTGTTTTATATGTTTTCACTTCTTGCCATATTTTCGTTTTGTGGAGTTGACTTTTTAAGCTTGAGCCGACATGATGCTTGGAGATACAAAAAAGGACTCAACGCATTTAACAACGCTGGCGGTTCGTCGATTTTATCTCAAAATCGCCTTTGGCGAGGTTTACCGTGACCTTAAATATGAAGTTTTTGCTTTCCTTTATTTGCCTGAGGATGCCTCTTGCTTAATTCTCAGTCCTTATGAGCACTTCGCTGTTTCCTTTGAACACATTACTGTCCAAAACTCGAAAGTTTAGGGTTTTCAACTAATTTAAGACACATGATGAATGCAGATGATGATTGTCAGTTGTGATTACTGATTAAGTGTTAACTGGTTTTGTAAAATATCAACGAAAGATCGTGACCCTTCAGAATACAAGGTGCACGCCACCCGCATTCCATCACCATTACCGAGATTGACTGCTTTATTCTTTATCACGAAATGGAAAGGTATGAAATAATCTTTTCATAGAAGGTTGATAACTGCCTNTTGGGGTTTTTTGGAGTTTTTTGTTTTATATGTTTTCACTTCTTGCCATATTTTCGTTTTGTGGAGTTGACTTTTTAAGCTTGAGCCGACATGATGCTTGGAGATACAAAAAAGGACTCAACGCATTTAACAACGCTGGCGGTTCGTCGATTTTATCTCAAAATCGCCTTTGGCGAGGTTTACCGTGACCTTAAATATGAAGTTTTTGCTTTCCTTTATTTGCCTGAGGATGCCTCTTGCTTAATTCTCAGTCCTTATGAGCACTTCGCTGTTTCCTTTGAACACATTACTGTCCAAAACTCGAAAGTTTAGGGTTTTCAACTAATTTAAGACACATGATGAATGCAGATGATGATTGTCAGTTGTGATTACTGATTAAGTGTTAACTGGTTTTGTAAAATATCAACGAAAGATCGTGACCCTTCAGAATACAAGGTGCACGCCACCCGCATTCCATCACCATTACCGAGATTGACTGCTTTATTCTTTATCACGAAATGGAAAGGTATGAAATAATCTTTTCATAGAAGGTTGATAACTGCCTTATCAGATTTTGCACTGCTCCCTTTTGTTTGATGACCAAACATTTTATTATTCTATAAAATACAGACAGCATATTTTTCTAAAACATTATTTGGTTCTATTGCTGCTTTTAGTTTTTTGCAGACTTTTGAATTTGGAGTAAGCGTGCTCCAGAAGTTAAGTCTGGCGAGTCATTTGAGTACTTTATTTGTTACTTACACTTCAGTATGAGTAACCAATGGCACAACTTTGAACTGAAGACATATCTACCTCTTATTTATCTTATATTCTTACTACTTATATTGATATCTATTTCCCATATTTCTTGCATTTCCACTTTTTTTAAAAAATGTGTCAACTTTTATCTTGTTGGCATCAGTAAAACTTGCAGCTTTTGTTCCGATAAGGGTAATATATTTTCATTTCATCTTCGAGTACAGCTGTTACTACTCCTTTTACCGTCTGTCTTCCCTTAGCAACAACTTTTGCACCCTTGTTTGCACAATAATATGTACTGGTGTGCGTCCTCCATTTACCTGTTGGTATGTTTGGCAACTCCAGCATCTGGTAGTTATCTTGGTACAATTTTAGGTCATCGATTAAAAGATGTGTTTTTTCCCCAGTTTCCTTTCCTTGGGTTACTCCCTATTAGTCTCGTCTAGTAGCATTCACAGGGTGATTTTCACCTTTCCGCTGTGGTTAACTTTTAGTCCCGTTTTCCATCTTTCAGTAGGGCAAGGAGGTTCCCAATCCCTTCCGGTAAACTGATCTTTCGATATACTTTTGTTATCAAATTGTATCTCACAGTACCTCATGCTTTTGGATAATTATGGACTGCTAGCTTCTGTTTCCTTCTCCTTACCTCATTCATAATTATGTTATCTGCTACGTGTTTCTCTGCAGCTCCCGGTACTCCTAAATACGTTCCGAGCTGAGTTCTTTCCCAAATGTATTTTCTCCCTGCGTGATCTTTCATGGAATTTCCAACTATTCCAGTCAAGATGTTATAGCATATGTTCAAACATACTATGAGGCTATTGTCTCTCTTGTTACTATAATCAGCAAATTTTAGTAAAAGGTATGTTGTTCCTTCATCAGCCACTCCAATACGCTTTTCGGCTGTTTGATCCAATGGGATAATTTTCTAGCCTAAGTTTTTCAAGTTCTTGAGAACGTTTTCCATCAGACATTTTGTGTTTTATTGATTTCTTGGGTAGACCAGCTTTTTTCTCTTATATATCATTTCATGCAACTTCTAGTCAGTCATTGCCACCTCTAAAATCTCTGTCACCTTTGCGCTGACACATTCGACTATTCAACGTTTTATTGAGTCGATCAATCCAATAAGAAAGTGAAATCTTTAGAGAGATTAACTGCATCAGTTCAGACTGTTGTGGGTTTTTTTTGCAATTTTCACGAAATGAATAATATGCTAGTTTTAAAGACCTTCTACAATAATTACCTACTACAACTAGAGCAAAGTATAAAGTTCATTTCCGCAGCCAATCGTTCATCGGTTTAACATTGACCACAGTATCAAAACAGGAATTAGCTGCTGATAGCATTAGCGTCAGAAAATTGGGTTACTGAAAGCCAGAGAGAGAGAGAGAGAGAGAGAGAGAATGAGAGAGAGAGAGAGAGAGAGAGAGAGAGAGAGAGAGAGAGAGAGAGAGAGAGAGAATATAAATGACACCCAGAAAAAATTTACTACCCTAGTATTTACTAGATTTAGGTTTTGAGCATGAGAATATTCAAGGAATTATGGGTCAAGTTAAAAATATAAAGAATTTACTGGAGAAGCTGTACAAACTCATGATGAAAGCAATCGAAGAGGAAGTTATTTCAGATGAAGCTAGAAAATCACTGCTGGATTGATGCTAGCCATGACGAATATGCAATTGTGTTTAAAGCCTCAGCCAAGGTGCTAAATTGAATTGACAAACAGTCAGAGAGACGTAACGCAGCAAAAAGCGAGGTTTAATTTGTAAAAGAAATGAAAACATTAGAGGAATCAGTTTTGGGTGTGTTGGTAAAAAAGTTACACTATGAAAGTTAATCTTGACTAAATTAAATGATACAGCATTAAGCAAAAGTTGACAAAAAAAAGAGACACCATAAAACGTGTGATAAATATTTTATATCGCCAAAAATTGTTTCTAAGTGCACGAGAGAGTCAAAATTGCTTTACGTACTACTTATGGTAAGGCCACCGAGGCTAGAAATCCACACTTGCAAGTAAAAATAGCTTAGAAAGGAACAGAATCGGTCATCCTATACCATATCAAAAGCTTCTTAGTCCCTTTTACATTCCTGCAATGATGGGAAAACTAGGAAGCGTTAATGAGTATGTCAGACATTATTTTGAATAGTTTGCCTAATATACGTTCAACCCTTGTATCTTCTAATAAGAAATGGGGAGAATGGAGGATTGTTAACCTAAAAGACACTCTAAAAACACGTAAAAAATTAGAGTGAAAAAATATATTAGCAACACAAAAGAATTAGCACGAATTGAAAACACTATGCTTATCGGAACCCTGTGTATGATGCACAGAAGACAATGAAAAGCTTCCAATTTCAGACAGTGACTGGAGGCTTTAACAAGAGAAGAAGAACAAGTGTGGAAATAAAGATCACGTGCCTATACGTTATAGAGAAGTAAAATGGCTACACCATCCTAACAATAAAAAAACTGAGACAACTATGTAGTTTCCCATAGAAGGACCACTTGTTGTACAAATTAGCAGTGGTGAATTCTCTGACGTTAAATGTATATCGCTCTTAGAAACTGGAACAGGATATTGTTAGGCCTTGGTAATACAAAGCAATTAAATTGGCATCAGAATTTTTCAGAGGAAAACACGAAAACCACATTTGCTAATGCACAATTGGTTAAGAGCAGTTAATAGCTTCATATTAGAAGTGTATTTAGAAGGTCTTAAATCCTGATGTCAAGGTCAGTAGAATTAAGAAGGAAGTTCTACAAACAGCAGTAAAACCTCAACCCAATCATAGATTTAGCAGAGATTATCAACCTTATTAAATTAAGTTAGGCGATAAAAAGATTAAGCCTAGGCTATCAGTGCATGTGATTATTAGAACCAGTCAGTACCCTGACATCAAAATAGTCAAGTCAGGAAACCCGTGAGTGACCTTAAGACTTTTGTTTAGATCATTGTGCCTTCTTGATACAAAGTGGGTTGTGGTATATTTCTAGCTTAAGCAACAATCAGCGTTTCCGGTATACCTTGTCCCTTAGTTGCACCCAATATTGAAGACTATCTACAAAGAGATCATTATCTCTATACTTTGCATTTAATGGGTACCAGCAGCTCAAAAAAGAGGAGTTTATGAAATATGCAAAACTCAACACAGCAATACGCAACGTTTTCAGGAATCCCGTTGATAATCTTAAAAAGGAGTTAGACAATGATAGTATGGAAATTGCAACTGAGAAAGCATTTGTTAAATAGTTGTATTTCTCACAAAAACTACCTTTACATTTTTCTAAGAACAGTGTATCTCGAATCGTCCAAAGACGTTGTGGTCTCTCCCCCCCCCCCTCTCTCTCTCTCTCTCTCTCTCTCTCTCTCTCTCTCTCTCTCTCTCTCTCTCTCTCTCCCTCTCTCTCTCTCTCTCTCTCATACGAATATATATATGTATATATATATATATGTATATATATTCGTATGAAAGTCTTTCTTTTAATGAAAAGCGATGTGTCCCTTCATATTTCAATTAATAAACAATTCTCTTAGAAACAAGTAGACAAAACTCGATTCAAAAAGAGAATTCTGTGGAGCTACAAGAAAGGAAGTAGAATCCGACTGACATTGGCAGTTACAGGAGCAAGTTGGAGGAGCTCTGGTTGAATGGGTACACTTTATCCGACAATATTATTAAAAAGTCAGCCAAAGACACAAAAACAGAGCGAAAACATTAAGATATTTTACTTATGACCCTGTCACTGAGCATTTTTATTGTGGGGGCCGATAAGCGGTCTTTAAAGTGAGGAGGCTAAACCATTTGAAGGAAGCGAGGATGCTACCAAACTTGGGTTCAGGTAGTGTGGAGAGCACCTAAAGTATAAGAAAATTTTGCATTTCTTTTCATCTGAGACCTCTTAAAGGCATAATTTGATCAATATAGAATAGGGATTACAAAGCTAGAATACTTTGGTCATACTTAAGAATCTTCTACAAATTAAAAAGATAGGACTTGCTTTTTCAGTGAATAAAAAATCAGCACGATAATTGGGAGAGGAACAGCCACGCTCCTGAACAGAAAGTATATATACCCATGTAGGAAAGTACACCTTTAATGCTGCAAAATTCTAAAGCCAATGCAGCAGATATGGGGTTTCATTACTCCTTACTGTGTACACAAAGTAAAAAGAAAAGATTAATATGCTGAATGTTTGCAGGATTAGCCAAAAGAAGCTTGCAGATGTGAACCACTATCAGAACTGGCGACCTGATAGTGGTCGGGCAATATCTTGATTCTTTCTAATAGGTTGTTGAAATAGACTACACCGTCTTCATGCTTAAACAATTTCTTGAATATTGGTATCAATACTTCAGTCTGCAATAGACGGAGGCTTTCTTTGTTACCAGCTTAATTCTTTTGCAGATATTTTTTCTTAGTTTGACGTATTCTTATTTCTGAAACCATTAAGCAACAGCTCTTCGACATTTTGGAAGGCTTCAAAACTTGGTAGCCTTTTTCGTTATTCTGTGGATGAGATCAAAAGTATCTAGCTCAAAAATAATTTCGACGGTAATCGTCCTCACGACAGCAGAGAAAATCGATATATTCACAGGCGTGATCATAAAATGTTGAGGGTTTTCCTTTTCTAGAAGCACTGGTCTTTGATGAAGTCATTTGCCATACTTTATTTATGATGGAATCATAAACATTATTGAAATATTTGTCGCATCACATGTTTTTAACGCTTGAACAAAAAGGAATTGCAGAATCGTTGTTTTTTAGTGCAGACGATTTTGTCGCTTGCATTGTTTTAATTAAATATCACCGTGTAAACAAGCCTTCCCAGACAAATACTAAGTTTGAAGAAAAAGTTGTCCCAGCTGTCCAACGCTCCCTTGCTCCATTATCTCGGAATAATTTGTCAAAACTCTGTTGAACCACAGGGGACGGTCGTTCCAACGAGTAGGCCCAGTCTTCTTTTAGTTTTAATTTTCTGGTTCTGGATTATTCTTATTTTTCCCTAGAATACCTTACCTTTTTGTTGAAAACTTTATCAAAATAAAAATTTCACCCGCCTGTGTATTTTTCGTTCTAGTTTTCAGGTAAAGAAGTTTAACCATTATTTAAGATAAACACAAGCCACCGAGGAGTAGAACCAATGAAATTGGACATTGAAGTTGTCACTATTGAAAACAAAAGGATCGGGGTAAACTTAAAAAATGATGAAGTCTACAAATTTAAGGGAAACAAAAATTCAATTAAAAAAATTAATTATAATCTCTCATTACGTGATCGCAAAACCCACCATAACTTACTCTCTTGCTCAATCTTTGCTGCTTTTGATCTTGTGGGTGCACAGGATTTACCTTGTTCAATATTTTTTCAGTCTTTCCCATCTGGACCTGTCCAACTCGTCCTCTCTTGTTAAGTTAGGGCATCTGACAACTTTCAAGATTAAGTCATCCCATATCCCATTGGTGTTTTCGTCGTCCTGTCTTCCTTTTTCTTTTCAGCTTCATCTGACACTCTCTCTCCTTATTTTCTTTCTTTTCTTTTCTACGTTACCCATTTCCATAACACTTCATCTTCATTTTCTTTTTTCAATCTTTATTTGTTACTCTTGCTTCCCAACACAACTGATGGGTCTAAATATGCACAGTGTATTCAAGGCAGTGCTTCTAACGGTTTTACAGTAAATAATGTTTCTTTGGTCACTACCAAATATCATAAAGTATTGGATTTATTCTTACAGTGCCGGATTTTACGGGTTAGATTTATATAGAGGGCATTTCTAAAATAGCAGAAAAAACAACAAAAGAAATGACGCATGATGCCCAACACATACAAATATAATTGAAATCCCACTTGTTAGAAATGCATAATGTGATAAAAAATAAAAGGTAGTTGTGATTTCACTGTTTGGATAGTTGCAAAAGTATTTCTAAATATAACTAAATTCTGTTGATATTATGTTCACATTTTTCCTAATATTTTGATTTATAAAAATATATTACATATTCATAAAACAAATAATACAACTCTAACTATTAATAAACAAGGAATACATAAAGTAATTAAAAACAGGTTCTTTGCAAACGCAACTTTTATTTTTAATATTTAACTGACTAACTACTATTCCTTAAATGTCAAATAATATCTTTCTATGAAAACGGTTACTATATGAATCGAAACGTCAGGAAAAATATGGAACACAATGTCAAAAAATTACAACTCATCTTGTTTATTTTTTGGACTTGAGTTTATGGCTAGAACAATGTATTTGGCATCATATTATATATTATATACCTACTCTGTTGTATACCGTTTTGAACAACAGGCGCATACAATTGTAAGGACGCTATGGATATAAATGTCTTTTTTTGTCATTTATTGAAATTCGATAAAGCACAAAGCAGATGGGCTAGCCCCAGCGGTCTGGCAAGCGGTAAGATGGTTGAATGAATGGGAGAATACAACCACCCCACTACGAGACTATGTCCCCGCACCAAGTACCCACCTGGCGGGGCACAAGCTCCCACGAAAGAGCTGGGTAAACTTCAACAGGCTAAGATCAGGCTATGGTAACTTTGGTAGCTGGCAGCACAGGATCGGACTGTCCAGTAGCCCCTCATGCCAATGCGGAGATAGCAAGCAAACCGCAAAACACATAATCAATGACTGTGCCACCTTGAAATCACCTGGTGGCGCCAGAGCGCTGAGAGAGCAGCCACTTAGTGATGAGCTACAGCAATGGCTGCAGATGATGGAATGGTAGAGAAGTCATACGAAAGAAGAAGAAGAAGATTTATTGAAATTGTTTCACTACATTTGTTTAAGGTAAACAATGAGAGTTTAATCAGAACTAATACAACAATGGGAGACTAAATCTCCAAACATAAACAAGAGTCGGATCAGAAATGTCTGTCCCTTTATTATAGTTCCATTTCTTTAAAGTGATATGGAAAGCATCAGTTTCCTTCCTTCGCTTATCACACTCAAATAATATACTTTAAAACTCACAAGCCAGATTATTACTTTTAATATTTCACTTGTACACGAAAGAAAAATTTGTAATATTGCTAAGATAGCAGTAAAATATAGTCGTGAGAATAATATTGAGACTTCTGAAATTTATAACATCATCAAATGATTGGATAACAGCTGGTTTCAAGCCCATTTTAATGCAGTTTAAATTAACTACATTTTTCTTTCCTTTTTTTCTCTTTCCTTTACATCTGACCTGTGTAATAATGCTGAAAAATTATATTCAAGTCTAGCAGTAACCTTTTCTTTCCCCTAAACAACATCTTAATTCAAAAATATTAAAAGCATTTTAATACGTTTATGCCGTATATAAGCCATATTATTTAATCTATGACTAACTCCCTGGATTCTCGTTTGATTTTATCAGGAAAAACCTAGAACTAATTTTTACTAGTAGCGCTTCTTTTTTTTTGCAGACCGTATCCTCCCCGTTCTCATTTAGGGATACCATACCAGTAATATTTCTCAGGGCAATAACAAGGATTCAATTCCCCGAGCGAGCGACCTTGGAAATTCACAAAAAAGCCATTGGTTGGCGTCAGGAAGGGCATTCGGCCAAGAAATATTTCTAACTGCCAAATCCAAGTCCCTGTGAAGGGCCCCGTCTGAGCCCCACATACTGGGGAAAAATAACGTTAAGCCCCCCAAATTTCTATTTTTTACCTGCCCTAGTAATGGTTAAGGCCTTTTCCCTATTCCCTTTCACCAGTTTCTTTCTTTCCTGTCTACTTTTAGGCAGCTACTTTAATACAGTTTGGTAGTCATTTTCTCCTTCCTGTCCTTTAGCATACTAAGTCTCACACGATCCTACGTCACACAGATTTGACCATATGAACTATAAATTTTATTTTTTAAGTTATAATATTTTCTTCCAAATGTAATTTACTATTGGCCTTTACCAATCGGCTAGAGTAAATTAACTTGCGTTAATTAACTATTTTCAATTTCACAATTTCGCATCCCTACAGAAAAACTCGACTTCTGATTTGATTTCAACGTGGCACAAAAAATTGGCCCTGATCCTAATAACGTGGAACATTGGAGGCTAAAGCTGAGGATTAGGAACTGTAGTCCCAAACTTTTGCTGTCTGGATTTTGTAGCAATACCAAAAAAATGTTAATGCTTTAGATACATTTTCTGAGGATTTCAGGAAGAAAAAATTGTAAAATTTGAGCTAGGTATTAGCCATGCTGGCTTCTCAAGCAGTCACTACATTTCAACTCCCATATCTTTATACTTCGCGTTCGTACCGTGAAGTTGGCTGTTATGTGAAAATTACTTACTATCGTTGCACTTAAAATGCCAGATTTGTAAAAGTAGAGTTTATTTATAAAAGATAGACCTGACACAATAGCAACTTGATTCCATATTCCGAGGGTTAGGTATGAGATTTCAAAGACGAAAACGATGTATTTAAATTTCATCAATTTTCGAGCTCATTTATATTTACCTCGTGAGTTTCATTTCCATGTCTCAATATATTGTTTTGCTGTAATCAGCAAAACAACAGAAGGAAATGCATTGTGACTTTCAGAAATATAGCACCACCATACATCATACATCTTCTGTTTTAAGTTAAGTGCTTTTCTTGTTGTTATTTTCTCATATTTAAAAAATTCATACCTGTCACTTCTCAGTACTTTGAATTCCAAAAATCTATCAGTTGCAGATGTTTTGTCAATGTTGAAATGCTTACTAATCTGTGTACAAGTGTGTTCAGGATTATCCTAACCAAAGTTTAAGGTTTAATTTAAGTTGGGAGTTAATATTACAACTCATGCTAGCCGAACACTGCGTACATAGCAACAGCTTCTCCATTATTAAAACCTTTAAAACTACAACCAAGGTTTATTCTTGTATTAATTGTGGAAAGTCATTGACCTACTATGATACCCGACAATTGACAGTCGTAAGGGACTGCAATTAGGTATATGATATTTTATAAGTAAATATAAGATATTTTCCTATATTATACAATAACAATGTGAAACTACAGATTTACAAGATCAATAGAAATCAGTTATGTTTCTAACAACTCAGTCTAGGGCTTTGGTTACAGGATAATCGAGGACTTCTAAATTTTAAAAAATAGAAGTTGAGTACAAAATAAACAGATTTTGGAGACAAAATGATATATATATATATATATATATACATTTGTGTGTACTTCAGTGCAGATGTATTCCTTCCTTCTTACTGTTTATGTGAAATATTTGTCGGCTTATCAAAATGCTGAAGCTGAGAGCAAATAGGCTCAACTTACTATCAGCTCTGAGAGTAAATAGGCTCAACTTGGGCGTCCAAGAAGGCAACCTCCCACGTGATGACGCCTGGGTACTGATTAGCTAGGTTATCCTGACTGGTTGGTAACGAATAGCCTTCATTTCAAGCTGTTCTTCCGTACCATGGAAGAAATCGATCTCGTCGTTCATGTGATTTCGAATCTGGTTCGTCGTCGATTTGGAGCATTTTNCTGTTCTTCCGTACCATGGAAGAAATCGATCTCGTCGTTCATGTGATTTCGAATCTGGTTCGTCGTCGATTTGGAGAATTTTTTGCCTCCAGCAGCTTACACACACACACACACACACACACACACACACACACACACAGAGGCTCAACTTATGAGCACATTGCACCAACAGTGACCTCTGTTGACCCACCGTATCAAAAATTATTTTCCAAACAAAATGCAAAACTGCATCTGGTGCATAATAACATATGCCAGTGCCTTCTGCACTGATACGTACATATCTCCCTACTGTTCCCCAGTCACCACTCGAATAAATCTGCTAATGTAGCTGTGAAAATAACATGTCTTGTACATTTCAGCGTGAAGTCAATGAAGAAAAGTAACAGGGGTCAATCAATAGTATATTGCTGTTAAAATAAAGCATAATAAAAGTACAATTATATTTATAGCAATTTGACCATTTTGCCAATGTAAGCGTAAGGAACACGTTGCTCGAGGCACTTTAAAACACCTGACCCTTGATTATACTTGTAACATCAGTCGTATTATTATTTTTCACTTCTCGCTCTAGCATTTATCTTTCATTCTTCAGCTACCATAGTATTATATTTAAGTCATCCAAGGATTTTTGCCGATTTGGATTATTTCAGAATCCAGACCCTCAACACTATACTGGTAGGTCTGTTTAGTCTCTCTTCCCCTGGCAATATACGTACAATGGAAGAGTCTTTCAAAATACATGCCAATCATTTTCAATTTCACAATTGAAAAGTGATTGAGAAAATAAATGTCTTTTTACCAGCTGTCTGGTAACGCTTTTCTGTCAAATTTGCATTTTACACCCATTGTTTCAAAAAATACTTTCCATGTTAATGTTTTTTGTGACGGACACTTGTACCTTTAAATGACATTATTTTAATACACCTATAACATGCAATGTGATTAAGACAGTAAAATATGCCTCTTTACCAGCTGTCTTGTTACACTTAATTAAGAAGATGTGTCTTTTTCACCAATTGTTTTCGAAAATACTTCCCATGTTAATTTTTTTTGTGACGGACTCACTTCTTTTCTGTATACACTATTCTTGGATTCAAATTTTTGTGGTTTGTGTAGGCTCAAAATCTATTTCCTTTGAGTACAGATCGTATTGTCTTGTACCGTTTATGCATTTTATCATACTCTCGCCTCCAAAAACTATTTGGGTCTGAGCTATTCACGTGTCTTTTTTCTGATGAAACCATTGAAAAATCTTCACTTAGGCCTTTCCGCTTTCAATCACACTCTGTTTCTAATCATACTAATCTTTCGTCCTGAAAGTTAGACATAGAGGAATATCACAGGCAGTGAAAAAAGGGAACAACTCTTGAAGAAAGCGTCTAGAAGTCTCTGTACTATTTTTGACTTTTTATCTCATCGTAGTTTTTTTCATGTTAAACTAAGTATTGGTGGGAGCTGGGAGGTTTTTTAAAAAACAACAACATCATTGTGAATTTGGAGTTTTTTTACTCTGTATTTATGTCGGATATAAAAGTATAAAGTATAATATACCTACTTGCAGAAGCAGTTTTCCATCAATAACGAGGAATTTAATAACCTGTATAAACTACAATTTTCCTATGGTAAAGGCGCCTTTTCTTGACGGGGTGACTTGCATTTGCTAGTGATCCAAAGAGCTATGACAGCAGTAGTTTTAATTTCTGATAGCTTTAACCATGCTGGACAGGTCGTGGGAAAAGAGCCAGACTATACATGTTACCCTGGCCCTCCATATAGGGGATTCGGCGTTGGACTAAATACTCCGAACCATAAAAAACAAGCCATTTACGGAAACGGCGACGAAGAAAATTTCAAATATTTGCTGTGAGGAAGATCCAAATTCCTTAGCGACCAGTGTGAATGATAGTAGTGAAAGCCGTAAGGAAACAGCTGACAGAAGCTTGAAGATCCTAAATACCAAAACAAAAACAAAGGTTGGCTCCTGGAATGTATGCACAATATACGAGACTGGAAAAATATCCCAGGCAACAGCAGAAATTGAAAGGTATGATCTTTATATCCTCGGTGTGAGTGAATACAGGTGGATAGGCTTTGGGCAATAAACACTTTTTATTGGGGGACGGTCCTGTACTCTGGGAGGATGATGACTAACACACAGAAAGGGTGACCACAAAGGGTGACCATGTCAAAAAAGGAATACAGAAGACCTTGATGGAATGAAAGCCAGTTAACAGTAGGCAAATTAAAATGAGATTTAGAGGAAGACATGAAAAATTCTCAGTTATCCAGTGTTATGTGCCAACAAATGATAATGACAAAACTGACAAAGATCTCCTCTACTAACAACGCCAGGAAGAGTTAGACTGTGCAGCTCACATTCCTAACTATGGTAATGGGAGACCTTAATGCCAAAGTGAGATGTGACAACAGCTCTTATGATAGGAAAATGGAAAAGTTTGTGTGTGGCACTTAAAACAACAACATTGAGGGGTTTGTAGATTTCTGTGGAATCAACTACTTAATAATAGGTGGAACCGTTTTTCCCAACAAAGAAATCCACAAGTTGACATGGTGCTCACCCAATAAAAAGCCCTAACAATTCAATTGACCTTATGGTCAATGGGGTCTGAAAATGATCACTACATGATGCACGTTTTTGGCGAGGAACAAATGTGGAAAATGACCATCACCTAGCCTCAGCTGATCTAAGGCTTAATCTCAGGAAGACAGACAATCGGCCTCGTAGTCAAGAAAGGTTTAAAACAGAGAAACTGAAACCGTCAGAGGTTTTAAAGGTGTTTCTTTTACAAGTAAAGAATAGGTTTCCAGTACTCCAAGAACTTCACCAAGAACAAATGAAAGGAGACAACCTGATCAACAGAAACAGGCAGAATAGTGCAATTGCATATTCAAAGAGTAATGAACAGTGCCTTGCGTATAGAAAACCTAGTAGCAGGAAGACAGAGATGACCTGATGGGACATTGAGACGGATTGAGCGAAGGTGGATGCTAAAGAAAAAACTCCTTGACACAAAGTTAGAAAGGTTGAGAGGTAGGGTCTAGCAGCAGTACCGTGATACCAACTGCGAGGTGAAACGGCTGGTCAGGGAAGACAGGAGGATATATCTGGATGGCTTGTCAGAGGAGGCAGAGAAAGCAGTTAGACAGAATCAGCGGGTACTGTATACAAAATCACCAAAAAGATTTGTAAGAACCATTCAACGAACAGTGCAACTCCAGTTACAGACAAGACTGGCAGACTACTGACTACTGAGAAGGAACAAGAGCAGAGATACTAAGAGCATTTCAAGTAAATACTTTACAGACCACCACCAGAGGAAAACGCTGACATTCAACCAGCAGAAGTTGATCAAGAAGTCAATATCGGTGTCCCCTCCAAAGCAAATCTGTTATAACGTCCTCGATAAACGAAGAAGCACCTGAACCCGAGGCAAGATGGTAAAAACACCCAAGAAAGGGACCTTGAATGGCTGTCATAACTGTACATTTATTACCTTACTCTCAGTTAACAGATGTTGTTGGTGACTTACTTTGGCAAGAATAAGCGAGTTCCCGACGAGCTTGGGGTTGCATATACCAGATGATTACGCTTGAAAATATTATCGAACAGTGAACGTAATGGGAGAGAAAATTTGTACGTCAATTCCATTGATTTTGAAAAAAGTTTCGATAGTGTGAGCAGCGAGGGTCTGTGGCATATCTTAATTATTACGGCATCCTCCAAAAAATTGTAAGCATAATCAAGAGCTTTCACTACAATTTTTCTTATTTTGTTGGAGGCAGCAAATTATTCTTTGAGATCAAGACTTTTGTTAGGTAGAGTTGTGTTGTTGTGCGATGTGTTCTCTTCTATTTTTTTGCCCATCGACTGGATGACGAGAAAGGCGACAAGACAAAAGGATGGAATAAGGTGGGTGTTATTCAAAGTCCTAGAGGACTTGGATTTCGTTGATGACTTGATCCTGCTATCACATACCCATAGCCAGATGCAGAACAAAACTGACCAGCTTTAGAAGTATGAGAAACAGCTTGACCTCACGATCGGTCAGAAGAAAACAGTAGTTATGACTCTTGATGTAACCAATCCAATTCCCATTACCTTTAACCAGGGATGGGCAACCTACGGCCCACGGGCCAGAATCCAGCCCGCGAGGCCATAAAATTTTATAATTTTTTGTTAGCAAATATAATTGTCTAACGATTGCAGATATTGAATGTATTGAATTGAACATAACTTTGTCAAACTTGAGATTCGGTAGCCACACCACACATAGATTTGACTGCGTGTAAACGGGCACACCGGTCTGGTTTCACTCCACTTTTAAATTGAGGACGGTAATACTGACAGCGAGGTTAATTTACATAATCTGCCTTTTGCTTTTTCTCTTTGTTTCTCCATGTTTCAATTATTTCCGACTTGAATGAAAGAGATAGAAATTTTCTCCGGGTCGTATCTTGCATAATGGCATCCAAAATTTCAGTGCATATGGGCTTGTTGTGATTCTCCTTGCTGTTTGATTTCTCATGATATTCACTCGTTAATTTCTCATAAGAGGGCTTTCAGTTACCTCATAAGCTCATGCTTGATTTCCAATGAATATATTCCTTTGGAGACCTAATGTTTTTATCACCGGAACTACTACTGCTATCATCTGGACTAAATTATGAGATTAAATTCACAGTCTGAGTACTGGTTAAAAGTAAAAGTATTTTATAACACTAAAAGCTAATGGTTAGTCGTTCAAGCTAAATTTGTAACACTACATGAGCGTTTTAAAATCTATAAAAAGGGGTTTAATAAAGATCTCGGATATAAAAGAATGGTAAATTACTTCAATAAAAATTAATTAGATATTTCTTATCATACTCTTTTAAAAAAGGTTAATCTTATGTTTTGGGGGAAAGATGTTTAATTACCTGGTGAGAAAATATTGTAAGGGAAAAAGAAAAACGAGCAGCCAACAGAGAAGGGGCGTAACAACCACCTGTTAAATAACAAACTAAAATCGCTGATTGATCTGTCAAATTTTCCTGTGAAAATTTGATGCAGTTGTTACTTTGAATAATATTTTATTCCCTCAGTACTCTTTGACTGCATGTATACTTTTACTTCACTGTTTCTCAAAAATTTTACAGCATGTAAGTTATATTTAGTAAGCTTAATTAGCTTATTGGAATGTAGATCATGTATGTTAAGAAGACCATTTATTTGATAACAATGATAGGCTGCATTTAAAATTTGGTAAAAATTAGCACAATTGATTCATATTCTGAGAGTATATGAGCATGCGGGTAGGGGTATATTACTTGCAATTTTTTGAGTCTAATGAGAAACCAAGTACTTAAAAGGTTCCAACAAATATTTCCAGTCAAAATTTCTGACCAATTATTACATTTGTACATTTGTTATAAAGAAATAATACACTAAACTTGTTCTCACCTGGATTCGACCCAGAGTTAATTGCTGTATTGGCCATCTGAATTTTTAGAAGTACGTTTGCATCTTCCTCCCTGGTAATGCTAGGACTTTTGTTCTCTCTCACTAAATTGCTGATCCAAGTTAACATACACAAAACCCTACATTAGATATCGTAAATATATTTTGGTTCCTGATGGGTTTGATCAGATCGCATGCTTTATTCAACATCCTGCAGAAGGAAATAACCGATGGTCAAAGCCCCCAGACGCCCACAATTGGCCCATCACCCAAAAATTACTGAGAGCCAGCATTATGAGAGATTAAGTGGAAACGCGTTTATTGAAATTTGACTGTCATGAATCTGATTCTTTTGTAAGACTAGCGTCTAACAATAATCGGAAAACAATGATAGCGATAATGAGTATTAGACTATGATGCGAGTTAGAAACATTAAGTCGATTTTATGAATGAATATATTCAAATGACAATCAAAAATACACCTGCCTCGTAACGTTTTATTTCAATCATTTCTCTTCTCTGTACACAAAAATTATTAAAGTATGTCAACGTATTGTTCATTTGTATCACAATGTGGCAATTTTTTGTAGCAAGAGTTTATTCTAACTCGTAATTAAAAGATACGTTTTATCTCCTAATTGAAAATGCATTTAATTCTTCTTGAGTATTTTATTTACAGTATTAAAGTTACGTTTTGGATAAATTTTGTCCCTTGATTTAGCAAGAAATTAAAAAAAAAACCAACAAACAAATAATGTGATCAAAAATAAGAAAATATCATGATTTTTAGCCTCCAGGTGAGTACTTTACCAACAACTTTCTTTTTCGTGTACCTGCCATCTTAAATGCACGCTTTACAAAATGACGAAAGAACAAAAAAATACATGGTAGGTTATTGCAGTTAAAAACTCCTATCAACAAATGACCCGTCTCCATACCGCGCCTACTCCCTTGGGTCCTTATATGTTTAAACTATTTGTTGTTTATATTTGATTTTCATTTTAAAAGAACTTAAGCACAAACCAGTTCTGTCTGCTTATTTTCCCCTGGGGAGAACTAATTGACTTTTATGAGGGGGTAACCATGCACATACTGGGGGGTTGAAATACAGGGTATATTAACATATTTGGGGCCTGGTATTTTGAGGATTAAAAACAAAATGGGTTCTAAAGCTGGTGACAAAATATCATATCTAAGTTCTAAAATTCTGAGGGCTAAAAATAATTATTTGTGATCTATTTAGAGGGAAATGTTTCAAAATAGTTTTGTCAACAAAATGGATTATTTTGTTTTTTTTCGAAAATTGGTCAAGAATTTTTGTGCCTTTGAAAATTTCGTCACCATATTTGGTGGTCTGAGAAAATGGGCTGACATGATCGTTCTGTGAGAAAAGTTAACGAATTCACATCTGCTGTCTTTTCTTCAAATTTAATTGTTTTTATTTGCACTAGCTGGAAACAGATTCAGGAGACGTTTGATGAATCTACTCAATTCAAAGAAAACCTAGTCAATGTAATGTAATCAAATCAAAATTTTGAATAACGTGAAGATTGGATGATAAATGCACCACACAATTTCAAAGTCAGAAAAGCAAGGTTTACATTCTACTGTATCGCGGGCAATAAAATGTGACTTATCATAGTCTTTTCTATAGTTATTATCATAGGAAGTATATACTTTGTATAGTTCATATCACCCTATCATCCAAAAAAAACTGTTGTTTCCGTGAAATTCTTAAACAGCATTAATGCAAAACAAAGAGTTAACTTAGGTGGCTGGTTAATGCTCAAACCTTACAGAATTTTTAGGGAAGAAAGAAAAAATATAACAAAACGGAGGATTTAAAAGTTATACATTTTTACAATCCTGTAACTAAAGCATTCTGTCGTAAAGTTTTAAATTCCCTAACGTAGACCTTTTAAAGAGTTTTAATAAACGTCCCCCCTCTTTGTTTGCCATTTCTTCTTCCAGTTTTGGGTTCCAAAAAGACAAACTTTTAAGCCATTTCCTCGAGTTGTTAACCGCTAGTTTGAGTGTTCTCGGTTTATTTTCTTACTTGCTGGATGAGTGGTTTGTCATGAAATTTTTGATACAAGAGCCTTTTTTTCATGACACAGATGAAATAATGCCATTCTTCTGATATTACATCGCTTAATCTTTTTATTTGGGCCGTTTATCTACTGTTCAGTCTTCCTTTACATACATCAAACTAGATTTTAACTTGGCTGAGGAACAATGTTCCTTGGAATTTTGGTGCTTTATTTAGAGATTTATCGTAGGTTTAAAGGGGAACCAGGTCATGTCATATTGTAATTCGTATTTTAAAGGGGAGACAACTTAACTGCCCATAAGAGTACTTTCCCATTATTTTGAAAGATGGGCCGTGTAGTGTTAGGAAAATTGAATAGTAACAATGATTGCTTTGCTGTGACCATGACATAGTAAAATAAAGAAATAATTGGATTTTACTTTTTTGAAGTTTGACAAAGCTTCTGTTGATCACATTTTGTTGACAAACATTGAGGATCAGCAACAAGGTCTATACCTACCGAGTTACATCGCTGAACTCGATCAGAAACATCAAGAAGAAATGAGGGAGCACATGTCCAGATGTGACAAGAGTACTCCATGCAAGAACTGGTGATAAATTTATAGAAACTAAATATGGCCACGGACGTCAGGTATTCTGGAGAGGGATAAAAAGATCAAACCAGCAAATTTATCAATAGATTGAGTATAAGAGCCCCAAGAAAGAGTCGGAGAAAGTAAGAAAGTAATCATTTTCACTGATGAGCATTCCTTAAGCGGAGAAGCAACCTCGTTGTGGTTAACATCAGAATGATTTTGCATGAATATTAGAAGGTAATACGTACTTAGCTTTGTGTTGAAAGACATCAGTTGCGTTTTTGCTGCATTAAAAGAAACCAGTCACTTTCTTTCCCCTTCTCTGATGGCCTGAAAGTCAGACTCAAATCTTCCGCAGGTTTGATTCTTCCTGCTGAGTTATCACCCGGCCAATGCTGGAGTGCAAGGTAGTGTCATCAACGTAGATGCTGAGGAACCGAAGAATGTTACCAGGAAGACAATTGAAGTAAAAGAGGAAGAAAGTTCGACCAAGAATAAAATCTTTAGGCAAACCATAATTGGTGAAATACACATCAGATGCAATCACATCTAGTGTGACAAGCATTTAACGGTCTAACAGAAAGGACGAATGATAAGAAACACCCTTCAACAAACAACAGAACCAGGAAATTTATGAAGCAAGCCAGGGTGCCACACACTAACAAATGCCTTTGAACTATTCGAGGCTATAGCATTTCCTTCACCAGATGCAGCCATAAACTTATAGGTTCGTTTCGTCATTACAGTCAAGCGGTCACCAGTGGAGCTGTATCCTCTAAATCCTTAAAAATATGAACAAAAAGAAGTAGTTTTTGCAAGAATTTCACCAGTGCATTGTTGGTAAATCTTTCAAAGGCCTAAGTAATAAGAGAAAAAGGACTTACGTTTAGATATTTGTCAGAATCAGATAGATCTGCATTCCCGGAAATAGAGAGCATTAAAAACTTTCCA
Source organism: Morbakka virulenta (assembly GCA_003991215.1). Lineage (NCBI taxonomy): Eukaryota > Metazoa > Cnidaria > Cubozoa > Carybdeida > Carukiidae > Morbakka > Morbakka virulenta. The sequence goes on along the minus strand of RDPX01000131.1, from coordinate 1,227,015 downwards.
GAAAGATGAGGGGGAAAATTCTGATGGGTAAAGATTGAAAGCCTTGCACAGAAAGTCTTACAGAAAGTCAGCTCAGTGTCACACTCGTTCAAGACACCAACAGGAATCAAATTCAGACTAGGAGCTTTAGTTTAATAATAGCGTGAATAGCCTTTGGAGCAAACCCTAGACTAAGATTGTTTAAGTCTTCTTTTTGAGAAACGTATATGCATACTCGTATATCACACAAACGACTGAAAGTGAAGCAGACACCATGTCACACCTCCTTACTTAGCTAAATAATCAATCATCTAGCAGTCACAAAACTTGAGTTAACTTTCGTGTCCGTAATCAACTCTTCTATATATAAATAAACCCCCTTACAAAAAAAACATTGCTTCAAACAGAAAATTGTATTAATGCACAAAATACAATGAAACACACTTCTCTTTTAACAAGAACTTTTTGTAATTTGTTAGTACACAAACTAAAAAATGAAATTTCATTATAGACCATTGATGTTTTTGTCTTTTTCACTCTGCCATATCTTGCTGTTTGCATTCTGTTCATTTCTTTCAGTTACATGTTCAATAACACAATTTTCAACAAACCACTTTCCTCTGTAGCCCATTTACATTTCACACTTCTCCTTCAATTTTGAAAATAATCACATTCCCTTACATAGGGTCCAAGCTTAGGTAAAGTGGAAGATATGGAGTACAATATTGTTTAGCAAATTAGGACTTGTGCCATACAAAGCCAGAGAAAGAACACATCCGACAAAAATTATTACAGCAGATGACTTTGCTGTATTATATGCAGACAAGGTAAAAGGTGCTGAAATGCTACTTTACAAACATGAAAATGCACACATGGGGATATTGAATTATTTGTCAATCCAAAAAGGCAGAATACATGTGTTTTAACACTGACGTATCTATTGATTACGCTACTGGATACCAATTAAAATGTGCAGAAACTATCACCTATTGAGGCAGTAGCATTTAATCTATAAAAAATGGTGTTGACTTACGAATAGGTAAAGCACAGAGTGCATTTTGTGATGAGATTTGGAAATCAAAATTAAGTAACAATCCCTGGTGTGATTTCACCCAAGCTGTAGCATTCGAGTTAAATGGTTCGTCTTCATGGACCCTCACCAGAAGACTAAAAAATAGGACAAGCTGTACCCATACATGAATGCTAAACGCCATTTCAAACATTTCATGGAAACAATGTCCCACTAAGAAAAAACTGTATGGTAAATTTCCGTGTCTACTATCTGTACTTAAAGAAAGACGTTAAAGAGTTGGGGGCACAGCTGGAAGCGCAAGAATAAAGTTGTGAGCAAATGTCTATTATGGAGACTCCAACATGGAAAAAGACGTCTAGAGTGCCCAGCAAAAACTTACCCAGACCAATTATGTGAAGATTCTGGCTGCCATGACAAGACTTAGCAGCTTCTAATGGAAGATCGTGAAGAGTTGGGAAGGAGGGTCAAGCTTATGAGTCGAATTAATACGACCCGGTGAGGTAAGGCAAGCTATATCAAGAAAAGAGAGTCAATTACGACCAAGTAAGTATCCACTGTCAAGCCGAGGCTCATAAGGAAGAGAAGCATCAAGTTGTATTACAAAATCTAGTAAGGTCCATTATTTTTAGTACGATATTGTATAATTATATTGTTATCATTGGTATTAATAAAAATATTATGTTCTATTATTTCATGCTGGTCATGTTTAAACGTTGGATTGTACTCTGCGGTTCTTTTTATTATGATGCTGCATGGCTCTCAGCCTTTAATGCAAAACAACATTGATAATTTTGCAATGCACTTGTTAATTGTTAACCAGTGCTAAAACAAATTATTTCGGAAGAAAAGACAGACTAGTAGATTTACTACAGTTAAAGTATTTCAAAGTACTGAGAAGCTTAATTGTAAGTTTTTTCTTATGTTTGAACAATTTACCAGATTTTACCAAACAAACGTCTGATACAAATGCAATTAAAAGTGAAGAAGATTGTCATAAACTTCTTCCTCTGTCATCCCATTACGTACAAAAGGCTCCTTATTACAAGTAACTAAGACTTCCAAAGTAGAATTTTGTAGCAAAGATATCTCTGTTCATCAGAATTATCAGTTAAATAATATAATGTAATGCTTGTTTGTATACTAAAATAAACTGGAATCCAGATTATTTTCAGGTCGAATTAGAATAAAATATGACATTATAAGTACTTCTGCTTTGGAACGATGTAAAAAAATACGTTCCTTGCAATGACGACAGATGGCTCTTTATACTTGATCAATATACACAATGTTAGGGATTAGAAATTTTTAAGTACAAGGTATCCTTCATGAATTCTGCCTAATGTACTTCTAATAAATGTTATTTTAATAAAGTAACTATGTATTAGAGAGCCACTGATAAATGTCATATCTGGTCGACAGAGCCAGGACGTTTAAGTCTCTGAGGGGCAATCTTATAGAGCTCCTGTCTACTAACTCGTAGCATGCTGAATATTAATTTTAGAGTTTTGTTGATTGTAGGAAAATTTTGAAGCGCTTTCAAATTTTTCTCATTTATTGATAATTGCAGGAACAAAAACTCAATTTTATTTTCATCTGGACCATTACCTAACGTTGGATTAAAAACTAAGGCACAAGAAAATGTGTCTGAATTCACCAGGTTAACATCTGGAAATCAAAATGTTAGTAAGTGATTATGTAGCAGCTTTCTTCTTCAAATAAATATTTGTGGGGATAAGTCATTCAGTGGCTACTAGTAACAGAAACAAGTGATATATTGTTTGACCCAATTTTTATATTTAGAAAGTCCTTTTGTAAAAATGTCCTCATTCTGTATGCACTCCCTGTAGCAGCAAGCATGTCTCAATTAATTATTTTCTGCAGGCTGTGAAAACCGTGGAAAATTACTGAGTACAATTTATGCTCCCGTTATTTGTTAACATTTTATCGATTCCATTTAGCTAGCTTCCTTTTATTAGAAACATTATAGCCTTGTAAATATTTATAACTAGCAATCACCGAGAAAGTCAACAGAAATGGATTTAGTTCAAGGAAAACTGTTACGCTAGCCTCTGTCTACTTTTGAGATGTTTACAAGCTTCCCTTCTTCTCTTGCAACGCTCCCTTCCTTAACTTGTAATAGTTTACCTTCATCAGTGTCTATTCATCCATTTCTCCGTTCTGCTTTGTTAAATTTTGATTGAACATTTAATTTAAGTTTTAAATTTAACTATAATAACAGTTTCACTTCTTCCTTGACAGTTGTTTTTTTAATTCTTGTCTTTTGGAAAGTGTACCATGACGACAGTTTTTCTTCCGGTATTAGTTATTCAAACACCTTTTCAATTTCTCTTCTTCCTTCCCATTAAATAATCCATACATTTTTTCAGTTCCTCTTCTACCTTAACAATTCTTTTCCCATTCTTGTCTTTGATGAGTTTATCGTTATTCTAACTCTAGCGAGTACAAGTTAGTGATACGTTTCTGCATCTGGTGAATCATTTAGTTTGAGATCGAGCATGGACCTTCTCTATTTCCTGGAGATTGTCATATGATGTAAAACATGGTTTTCTGCATTCTGCACTGGCAATTTCCCTGTTGTTATGTGGGATTGGTTGTGCGTGTATTAACGTCCTGCAATTACAACACCGATAGGAACACTAAAATTATTAAAACTCTGTCGTTGATTTTGTTAGGTACATGCGTGTTCAAATATAATTATTACCCTGTGCTATATTGATCTGGAATCATATCTTCTAAAACCATTTTGATCTCTTTGAGGCGCTGTATCAATTATCTTTTAAAGTCTTGCATAATTTTTTACTTCTTCTTTAGTTTTGCTTGTTGGTGTGTAACAGTTTAAGATGTTCATTCGTGTTTAGTTTGATATCAGACGATCTCTGCAAAATCCACCTAAATTTGGTTTCCATTTAACAATTGTCTGCTTTGCTGTTTTTGATATCAACAATACTACTTTTTCTGTGTGAGCCATATTCCCGTAAACACTCCAGTTTCTCATTGACATCTTCACCTTCTTGTTTCTCCTATTGCTGGAATATCCATGTTGAAGTTTGTTTTTTCTTTTGTAGATTTTTTTCGGTTGGTACATGGTATATACATTCCATGTTGCTATTTTTACTTTGACACAGGTGGTAAACAAATAATTCGATTGGAGCACATCGTGGCTTTACTGGCTCTAATTATGTCCCCTTATAAGACATTCCTTTGCCACCCCGAGTAAAGAAAGTTTGATCGATCTCCTTCTCTGTCGCTTTAAAATCTGTCTATAAGTAATTACTCAAAAAAAGATTGATTGGTGGTGGGATGCCAGGCCATTAGTCTGACCTGCCTGTTGGTCCACTTCTCCACATTGGCTATTCGGTGCAACTTATCCACACTAGTTGGGGTTCACCATTCTCAACCCAGGGGACATGCATGGCTCCCAATAAACGGATACAAGCTTTCACTCTTGGGAAGTCTTCAGTATCATTAGATTTAAATGTGATAATGTCGGTTCCTGACATTATCTTAATATACGATTTATCTTAATATATTATTTACACCTTAACATTTTCACTGTCTCTATTTAACGATGCCAGGCTGAATCATGTATATCATACTTGGAAAGCTGTGTAAAGTGCATCCTTCTCTGCACTTCAGAGGAACAAGGCTTTTTTATGGCAGAATGATTTCAATGCGACTAATGAGATTACTTGGAGACGATGAGCTTTTTCTGCGGAGCTTGTTTTCATATAGATGTTTCAACTGTTGACATTGTTCTCATTTCAATTCAAAAGCTGTACAATTACCTTTACCAAACACATCCTTTTCACACAAAACGTGCATTTTCATACCGGACAGATTCAAGCTGGTTGCTTGTCGACATTGAAGTACAATCGATATGTTTATTTGACCTATTTTTCTTGTCCTTCAATGACTGCATGCTCTCCAACTCTTTGTCGGATGCCGGGAAAACTTCAACAGCAATTTTTTTCCGACAGGAAATGTTCCCTTATTTAACAACTAAAAGTACATTAATCTAATTTTTTCTCTAACTAAACCTGGGTAACAAGTGCCACATAAGTTACAGTCACAGTTTTTTCCCCGTGGGAAAACCGACAGCATTTAACATGATTTGAAAGTTGTAAATTGGGGCTGTTTCTATGAAAAATGAATAGCGATCATAGCTGCTTTATTCGCCTTTCCCCTTTTCCTTGATTCATGATAGCTAACATTGTCAGTCCACTTAACTTCCAAAAATTTTCTTGCTGTGTACCTGTTTACAGCTAAATCCTCTCTCTCTCTCTTTCTGCTCAATGCATTTTTTAAACCATCACCTTAAAAATGCTTCTATTTTAGTCAGTGGTTTCGAGAGATGTTTTAGTTGGTAAGTAAAAGCGTGATAGGTGTCTAAATTGTAACAGACCAAACTCTTTCCTAGGCTGTAAGTTAAATAACTTAAAAATGGTCGTATATCTACTAAAAGATTTTACAAAATTAATCTTGATCCATTTTCAAGTCTTATTTTGTGGGAAGCTTTTGAACTATCACACATGAATAATCTCATTTGAGTACACCACTCGAGCCTCATGCTATATCTTAATTGCCTTCCCTTTCTCTATCATGAATTAAAACAAATCAGAAGTTGCTCCCAGAGGTCAATGAGGCCAGGACCCCCTGATCTTGGCCTTGTTGCAAATATAGTGACTGGAGATGGAATAAACAAATGTCACACCATGGTTACAGGGTCATGTTGAGATCTCCAGAAAAACTTAGTTCAATACACATGCGTCATACATACGTCTGAGCGTAACAGACATTAAATATCACAGCAACCATCAAAACATACTTCTGGCCGACCGTGACCAGCATAGACCATGAACCATTTGTTAATTCCAGTATATTACATCTGTTCTTTGCTTTTCTCTGTTCCTTATAAATTTGAATAAGGCAAAGCTCCAGGACGGACCTCTCCTCAAAAAAGTTATGAAAGTAATGTTATGTTTTCTTGTGCAGTCTAACAAATTACATTTCGAGTATCTTAATGTAATTTATTTCACGTAATTCAGTAAAAGGGTTTACATGAACATTGTAACTAGAATTTTGTGTACAACTGAGCTTCCTTCTTTTATTGTTTCCAGCTGTCTCAATTACAAAATTGTTCTACTACTTAATAAATTTACCTGTTCCTAACTATTTCTTGTAATCGTTAAATGAAATTCAGGATTTATTTCATCGTTCACATTATCAAGGCATCCTGGCAAATTACACTAAGTTTCTGATTGAACAGTTATAAGCTGGTAGAAATTATTCCTGTATTACTTCCTTGAAACCAACTGTCTTAGCCATGAATTTCTTTTCTTTTCTGAAGAGTATAACTATTAGAAATCAAGAACCCTAAATTATTTGGAATTTGCAGCTCCTTCAATAGCATTTGTTGATGGTATTGGCCTTACAAGACATGACACATAGGGGCAAACGCATACAAATTATGCAAGTAAATTGTCTTGGTTTGTTTGCAAAGTCGCTGTAGTAATATCTTCATTCCAACTGTCTACGTAATAAAGATGAGTTTGTCTTCTCATCTGAAGAGTCAGTGAATAGAAAGGAAAATTGAACAGGAAAAAAGAAATGAACTGCTCTGTTGACATCAGCTACTCCAGATTTCTGCCTCAGGTCACATTATTCAGTTGGAAGTGAATTACATCTATTTTGTTTACAAATTTGTTTGATACTTTTTCACTTCTTCTGTCATATTAATAAAGTTATTTTGTTTGCTACAGCGTTTAGTCATTGCAAAACAAAAAGGACAAAATTTAAACAGAATTTATGGCTCCCATGACAGCAATCGTTTATGCTACCCAAATACTTTTAGTCATTAGATGAAAATTATAGGGGAAATTAAACTGCCTTTGTTTCCTTTCAAATTTCCTGTAATTTTTCCTTGATGTTAACCCTAAGTCGAAGGGTTTTTCTAAAAAGCAGACATAAAAAAATTACAGCCATGAGTGTTTTGATATTAAAGTTTTATAAAATTCTAGATGTATGTAGGTAAGAAGGGGTCTGGGGAAAGAGATAGAGGTAGCTGGTATTCTCTCTCTCCCATAATGTCTTCAACAAGCTTATTCTTCTTTTCTGGGAGGCTGGTTACTTGACAAAAGTAACCAGTAGTGACAAACAAACAAAAGAGTTTTTCATCAAAGAGAGCAACATCTTAATCAAAATCACATCAAACTGTTAACTGAAGACAGACATATTGATTGACGTAAAAGACCGGAAACCAATAGTAAAGGAGAATAATATTTCAAGTAAAAAAGAATGGAAAAGACATGTTTAGATATTTTTTCATGGATTGAAAACATTTTCTTGTAGCTAGTGTCCAGTATTCAGCGTAACATGTACAAGAAACTTTAATTAAATTTTTATTTTAAAAATCTTGCTGTACTTGTTCTTTGTTGTCTTTAAGGATAGACAGAGTAAATAGCTAATATTAATCAAGAACTAAATTTATATCTGATTTTGGGACAAAAGGGATACACAACATCAGAACGTCCAGTTTGCCAAATAGCAACTAATGTGGCGAAAGTGTTTTGAAAGAAAGTGTTCTGAATATTTGTTGTCAAGCGGCATAACAATTCGTTTTCTTTCCGAAGAGCCACCTGCAGTCTATCTAGTAACGAATCCACTCGGGAAAGTGGAAATATAAAGCTTTACCTTTTAGAAAGATGGTCTGTGAGATTTGTTTAAAAATATAATATTTTCTCTATAAAAGCCGACATAGTTTATTGATGATCACGAGCGAAAAGAAAAGGTTCTTTAAACATCAAATTACTTCTATTTATAAGCGAAGTTGCAGTAAATCATGAAAATTGATTTTGTACTTTGGAAACGCCAGCTGCAAATCTTTGGTGCTTGCTTTTTACATTGTTTTCTTGTCATATTTTGTGTTGTCTTTATCAAGTTTGGCTCGATGTCACCCTAGCACCTTGTAGTAACTTTTTCTAGAGAAGGAAAATTTCATATTTTACTTAAAAAAGCAAGTTTGCAACGTTTTTGAAGAGTCTTAGGGAGCAAGTCATCAAACAAATTTTTTCAGCTCTTTTTTTTTCTTGGCCGTCACTGCAAAGATATAGATACTCATCACTGGGTCTAGTTAATATGCGCCAAAAGGTTTCTGACATTATTTGTCAGTGTTAGATATAGTCTGAAAGCTTGGAAGTACACACTCAAACTAAAATGTATACTTTCGCCTTCGACGTTTGGTCGTGAAGCCCTCAAAAACTTGCTATGTTTGGCAGTCAAGCTGCCCAAGAGTCGTATATCACCTCTAATATTTTTAATTTGTAGTTATAAATGTCTCTGGTACTTCTTTATAGAAAAGCATGTTTTTTTCCCTCGCATCAGCAATGCAGCACAAAAGCAATGGTATATGGAGAGAAAATGCGGTTGGCAATATATCTTTCAATGCATTTATAATACTTTTGAAGCTTCGCCTAATGGAATTATGATGAATGCCAGCAAGTCTCAGGAGCTATTAATAATTTCTTTTCTAATCATCAAATGTACAGTGTCAAAAGGAAGTATTTAGCTGTTGTTTCTACATCTTTATTGAACAATGAGAGTAAAAATAAGAATGATTAACATTTTTTGTTACCATTACTCCAAGAGTGCTTTACGAGCACAAGAAGTTATGGAAATCCATTAACTTTATATCAAATTATCGAAGGTTTATCAAGAAGGCTTATTAGTTTTCCGAAAAGGGGAACCAGACTGTGGTCCCCACCTTTCTTTAAAGTTACGAACATTGAAAAATGTTAAATATGTATTTTATTACTAGTTTTTTTGTGATCGTCAAATGAAAGATTATGATGGATCTAATCTTCATTTAGCTGGGGAACCTTTTATAAGCATAAAAAGTAACATCTTAAAAGAAAATTTTAAAAAATAGGAACAGGGTTTATACTATACTGGGTGTTGATGCAGAAGTCTGATCGCTTATGAGAAACCTATTTTTGATATGTTTTGAAGCTCACAGAAGATATACTTTTTGTATTCAAATTCTCTAAAATCGTCCGTAAGTCTCTGAATCCTCAATTGGATTCCTTTTCTCGCTAATTCAAGGCAATGAATACCGATGGTGGTCTAATTCGAGTAGCAGCCTCAGGGAGAATGGCTTCCAGGGGAAGAATGTCGTTCTATAATGCAGGAACACTTAACCACATTTTTTGTTCCTTCGCCTTTTAACTGTTTGTTTGACCTACAATACCGTCAAGGCTGTGGCACAAATACTAAACTTATGCATGGTGTACCTTAGACTTAGCTTGCCATAACTCTAAGTAAACACATTATTTCCTTATCTTTTTTATCCCTTACAGGAGGAAAATGAAGACTGACTTTTGATAATTATAGAAGATACTGTGCCATTTAGGGGGTGTTAATTCCCCTTTAGACTAAATTATTTTCTTTTATGTCAAACCAATCTTCATTATCAACTATGTGATCAATCAACCTTTTTTTAGATATGCGTTGGAAGGATGTTAGTGGTAAAGAAATAATAGCCTTTACTGGATTGATTACTGCAATGGATATCACTAGGTTACCAGAGCCCAAGTTACTGGTCCAAGGCTCCAATAACGCTACATCCTCGGCTTTCACAGCTCATGTCTTTGGGTTGGTTGGAAAAGATACTCAGAATACTTCATTGTTCAGATAGTAGTAAGGTATATGACAGAAAAAGTCCAGATTTCAAGCTGAATAGGGTGCAAGTACTCTGTAGCTATCTCAATAGAGTATTTTATATCAGTTTTTATTATTTCACAAATGATGGGAACTAAATGTAGCTGTCTTTTCTTCGGTATTGCCAAAGAGGTCAAGGACGTTTTTTACAGAGATATGGAGGACCTTATACTTTGCAAAGTACTCTCTGCTTCAAAGAGGCAAGCACACAGGAAGCTTTGTATGTATCTAACATATGAACTGGTGCAATCACTATTGGATATAAAATTAGCAAAGCTTGGTGATAAAGTAGGTATGCCAGCCATTAATAGTGATGATAGACTCAATGGAAAATGCTTCTCGGGAAGTATAACGTCTAGGAGATGTGTAGTGTGTGCATACAGAAAGAATCCCAAAGGTATATACAAGCAGATCGAAACAGTGAACTAAAATCAAAGATGTGACAAATTTATCTATGAAAACTGCTTTGTGTGATAACGTGCTCTGTTTGCAAGAATATACCACCAGCTTCATTTTTTCTCAGTAAAGTAGCACCATTGTCATGGACTTGCTTCTTGTAAATTTTACCTATTTTTATGTTTGCTATTTATCCAAATGCTTTTCTTTAAGCCACTAATGAAATTAAATTTCCCTCTAAAGTAAAATCAAAATGCATGCAAGAGGGTAAAGGAATCCCAATAAGTAGAATTTTATGGTTACGGAGATCGGACTCTTGTCAGCCACCAATTAAATATTTTTACATTTTCGTTAAGTGTAACAAATCTTTATTAACATATATTTTAATGTAATTTCTGTTGTCCTACTGTGGCTAGTAGGGGTGAGCTGCAGCTACCTACCGCGTCGGCAAGGTGGAGGATAGCCGGACGGCCCTTAGAAATAAGGGTTAGCTGCCAATATCCAATAAGCAGCCGCGGACCGCAGCGGCAAGGAGGCAGGATTTGACGGGCTTCAGGGTGGTGCCTGAAGCCTTATAAAATCACACACATGGAACATCAAAGGAATCAAACAACTTGGGAACATTCAGAATGTTGTCCGCGAATTCAGAAGACTCAATCTAGACAACTGTGATCCCTCGGAAACTCATGGAAACCACTCAGGGGAGATGGACATAGATGGAACTTTCGTAATACAGAGCGGCGATGCTAGCAACCATCAATGAGTTGGACTGATCATCAGTGGGAAGTTGAGATCCAGCGTTCTCGGCTACAACACCATCAATGGCAGGATGATGACTGTCCGATTCAATGCCAAATCAGTACACATGACCATAGTGCAGATCTATGCCCCAACACTGGAAAAAGAACAGGAGGTACATGATGAATTCTACGAGCAAGTACAACAAGTCCTTCACAATACACCAGCAAGCGATTTTACCCTAGTTATGGATGGTTTCAATGCGATCCTAGGCACCGAGAAGGAGAATCACGTGATGGGTAGTTTTGGAACGGGAACACGAAACGAAAGTAGCCAGAGACTGATTGATTTCTGCGCTGCCAACAATCTCTTTGTTACCAACAGCAAATTTAAACACCACATCCGCCGCAAGATAACATGGATCTCTCCCGGCAACTTCATACTTGTGAAAGAACGGAGTCAAGCCTCGTACAAAGCACATCAGGGGGGTGAAGAAGACATTCAACCAGCGCCCCAGGACCATCAAGGATGCAAATGGAACTGTCCTGCAGGACAATGAATCCATTAAAGAGCGCTGGAGAAGCTGCACAAAATCCCTCTACGCCAAGAATCTGTCAATACAGCCCTTACCACGTTTGGTCATCCATGATGGGCTCGAGACACCGACTGTGCTGCGTGCAGAACTGACAGCAGCTGCCAGACACACCAATGACAAGAAAGCACTCGGAGTGGAGGGACTGCCGATCGAACTCTTGAAAGGAGTGGCAGACAACGGGGACTGACAAAATCGCATACTAGGACTGTGCAACGAGATCATCTGTCATGGAGAATGGTCTCTTGACTTCACTACAACGGTGTACCTGCCTCTCTTCAAAAAATGGGGCAACAAAGACTGTGACAACTATCAAACCATAGCCCTCACCCCCCATATTAGTAAAATAGCTCTGTCAATCATTCACCAAAGGACCAATCAGCACTATGAAAGAGAACTCAGTGAAACCCAAGCAGGATTCAGGAGGGACAGTGGAACAAAAGACCAGATACTAAACGTACGCCTACTCAGCGAGAAGGCATACGAGCACAACATACCTCTGTTCTGTTGCTTCATTGATTCTAAGGCCTTCGACTGTGTAGACTTCAAGCTACCTTCTGTGGGCAACATTAAGGAGCGTTGGAATACTAAACTACTTTGTGGACTGTTTGCAGTGGAAACGTCAGGTTTGGGACCGAGAAGAGATTAGTACAATCCCTTCTCTGGTCAATAATGAGTTATGGATCTGAAACGTGGATCTACTCCCAGGATGTGAGGCGAAGGATAACATCATTCGAAATGTGGTGTTATCGACGGATACTTCGGATCCCCTGGACAAGCTTCACCACTAATGAAGAAGTATGCAGAAGAATTGGAAATCAGCCACAACTATGTCAGCACTTGCTCAACCGCAGGCTACGATTCTTCGGACACATGATCAGAAAAGATGGCCTCAACCGCAAGCTCCTGTTAGGTAGAGTACATGGCAAGCACCCAAGAGGGAGACCACGGCAAACTTGGCTCAAAAACATCTCCCAGGGCCTGAGCTCTAACATACAGTCGACAATCAAACGTGCCAAAGATCGTGACCTGTGGAGAATAGTGATCGGCAACCCTCAATAGACGAGGACGCTAAAACAAGTACAAGTAAGTACTGTAGCAAGAAAAATTAGTGATCAAACTGAAAATTTTATACAAATGCATTTAAAAATATCAAAATTTCCATAAATATCATAATTTATTAGATTTTTTATACATAAAAAAAGAATTCATAATAGGATGTAGAATTTATTAGCTTTAACCTGATATATATATATATATATATATATATATATATATATATAATATTTTCAAAATATTCACTCTCTTAAATGCCACTTTTCTCAAGAGAGTAGTAAAAATTGTGAAAAGCATTAAATTCATTCAGGTGCAAACAGGTGCAAAGGAGTTAATTAAGGATTCTCTGGTAAAGCATCTCAATTCTAATAATCTGTTTTCCGATGCACAGTAAAGTTTTCGTGCTCGTCGGTCTAATGCTTTCTTATTGTCATGAGTGGGTGTATTTATACATCCTTAAATGGGTATAGAAAAGTTGGGGTAGTTTATTCTTGACATATTCAAAGTAATTGAAAAGGTACTATATGCAGGGCTGATGGAGGAAATTCCAGCCCCATGCTGTTTTCTGGTGACGTGATAAACATAATCTCTTCGCTTTGTTATGCTTAGATAAAAGTTGTTATAGACTGGCAGTACTCTTCCGCGTATTCCATGAAAGCTCGTATTCATCAAGGATCCGCTTCAGGATTTACTATCTTTTTCTTTCCTTCACCGACTTGTCGAATCATATTGCACTAAATTATATACTTTGGGGACTATTTCTAACATCTGTCTTGATGAAATAGTCATGAGTTACCCAAGAGCCTCTCTTTATTCATCATTAGAGTGACCTTCTCTCACAACTTCTCACAGGAAGATGAACATTGAGTCTGTTTTCCATTCCCGTGCAATGAAATTGGGTTCAATTCTTTGTTTAAGGAGTTATCTCAGTCCAAAAAGGACACTGTTCCTTTTAAAGTATACTATTCTCTGCTTTGACTACTGCTGTACTTTATGGGAAGGTGTTTCCCTTAACTGTCTTCCTTTCTCTTTGACTGGATCTAACGTTGAGTCTGTAACGTTAATGACCACGATCTATCTTCCAAGTTAGACACTCTCTCTTGTAGTAACCTTGCTTTCTTGTCTCTTTTCCAAAAGTGTTTGTACGGGTACTCTACAGCCAAGGCTGTTTTTTAATTCCATCTTTGGGAACTTTCTAGCAGTCTATTAGACTTGCATCTAGCTCTCAAGTGTTTACAGTGAAAACTCTAAATTTTCGTAGAACACTCCCTACCAACAGCCTTTTCTCCCCCCAGCTCTTTATTCAGAAAGTATCTTGCACTATCTTACTTTCCTCTTCAGTACTATATCTAACTACTTAAGTCTGCTAATGCTAATAAAACCTTCAGCAAACCCAGTTCTTCTAGTGTAATATTTGATGAAGATGGTTAGCATGTAAAACTTAGAACAATTTTTAAAGTGTGCATGATAAGTTACTGATTAAAAGTTTGTTGTAGAAATAACAGTCAAAAACAAAGAAGGACACGGTTAATCACAATATATTGTAGAAGATATTGACTGAATCTATACCACAATGACACCTGATTTGACTACCCAAAACTATTTATAAACAAACAGGTAGTGTCATTCGAAAAGAAAGTATATTAATACAAATAAATTTTCGTTTGAGCTTAGTGTCTGAAAATGCTTTCCGTCTCGACGCTGTTTATTGTACACGTGGAAGGAGGTAGGAAACGAATAGAATTAAAACTAATAGACAGAAATAGATATGCCATTGGCAGTAAAGCATTTCAGAATTCCCATAATGCCGACAATACTAGGTTTAATTTGAAATAATTAAAAAAAATTATTACTTTAAAGGCAGATTGTTAAAGTTTACTGATACGTTAATCTTGCAAATATACTCATCATGAAGTTATAAGTATTCAGGAAGCAGTATTTAGAGACAAGACAGAAAAATATAGTAACAGATAAAATTGGTATGGGTAACGTATTAATACAAATAGTTAATTTACAAAAGATCATGAAGTTTTGTTCAAGCTTGTCACTAACCTTCTATATATGTATGGAGAGCTTCACACATTAGTTTAGCCCTTGAGAAAGAACTGGTGAAATGCTTGATCAAGAGATTTTCTCTGAATAGTTCTCAAGTTGGACTTAAAAGGGATTAAATGAAGAAACACTTATTGCATTTCAACGTAGGGATGATTGCAAGGTGAGGAAGAAAAAATATATACTTGTGTCTCAAGGTATTCAAATAATCTCCGCTGGGATAGTAAAGATATTGTAAATAAAGGCATGAAACTTCAGTGTCAATCATTAAAAACTATACTATTAAGTGATAAGTTTCTTATTACCGGTTGAAGCTTTCATGGTAAAAGTTTGAAACAGTTTTATAATTTATAACACCTTGATGAAATTATTGTCAGTTGGTTTCAGTGAATCCAGAATCTTAACTAAACTCAAAGGTTGTCTTGTGGGATGTCAGGAGCAACGTTCCCATTTCCTTTCTACTTTTAGCTTGCAATGGAGGTAAACATAGAAAAAAGAAGATAAAAAGATTGGAGTGTTAAAAAAGCACTTTTAAGCGATTATCTTGGGAAGTTATACGAACTAGATGGCTCACATTTGTTCATGTGGTACCGAGCACCCGTTCATATGTTGTAGGCAATGACATATGAAGAAGAAGTATTTCAAAAGATTTCAGAAAAGATTTTAGATATTAGTTTTGAAAATCACGAACAAAGAAAGTATTTCAAAGATGGAGCAAGAAAGGCAATCGTGAAAACTTTGTAAAGAAACATGCAAATTTCGAAATAATTAAAATAAAAAAATATCGTAATTGTGTAAAACTTTGGCTTCTGAGTGCTTTTTTTCCATCATAAAACTTGAATGTTTTTAAATCTAAGGTCAAATCTAGCCTCTTGGTTTAATTAATTTTTGTCTTTTCTTCAAAGTTACATATGCTTAGTGGTTTAATGTATTGTATGTTTCTTAAAAATAAAAAGGGAGAAATTCGAAAACACCACTGCCTGGATGATCTCTACACTTTGCTTTGAGCTCTTGTACACAGGATACATGTCCTGAGGTTGTTTATCGTATTTTTGAGGATTTTGAGGATGCTATTGACCACTTTCATCTTGCTTCAAGCTTGAATCCCTTTCAATAAAAATGTTACATATAAATATAATAGAAGAGATGTAATTGGATAAGTCGGTGACTGCTCTAGGCGACACTAGTAGCTATCAACCCTACAGTAATTTTAAGGCTAAAGCACGAGGGGAAGGGACCTTAATAATTAGTAAATGTTTAAAAAGCCTTCTGCCCCAGTTCATCAGATCTATGCTTGTTAGACAAATTAACAAAGTTTTTGTCTAATTTTCTTGAAGTGAAAGGGTGGAAGGACTTGCCTCTTCATTTCAGTACCTTTTTAGTAACAGCCCCAAATTGCTTTCTTTCGGGGCTGGTTTTTGTTGTTTGTTTTTGTTAGAGTAGTTTTAACAAGAAGAGCGGATTTTAATGACTGGGCAATGTAAAACGTAATTTAAATATATTAATTCTATCAATCGTTTTTCCTGGAAGACTAAATTGTTTGTTTTTATTGCCACCTCTTGGGTAAAAAAGTCAATAAAGTAGCAGATTATTGGCACCCCATGATGCGTCAATTGGTCAATCCTGGGAGTATGAACACAATCAACCGGTTATTCTTTCTTTAAACAGCCATGTTCGCTTGCGTTTAAAATGGAGATTCGATGAAGGCGTCATTAATTTACACCAAGCATTGATGCTGTTACTTTGAGACAGAAAGGACTGACCATGTTCAACAGAATAACTTTCCCATAGCATTCTTTTGGTTACCGAAATTATTTTCAGGAAACGTCAAAGTGAACCGATGGTCCGCTATTTCCAAGCAGGTGCCATCGATGAGCAACTAAACGTTGACAGTTAGTGGTTGGTGTTTTTATGCCTTGAAAAAGAGTTGATAAATTAATTACCGATTTACTCATCCAGAGGGTATTGCCGATGCTGCAGTCGAAGGCACCATTGCTTCAAAAGGAATTTTGGTCGTTTACTACAATGGCGAAGCAATAAATTACTTGCAGAACGTACTGTTACTGGCTGATGTTCTTAAATTCAAAATAAGATTCGACTCAGTATTTGTACAGTTTCATTAACAATAAACCGTATATTCTTCAAGTTGATTTCGGTTTACTTTTTCCCGATTTAGTTTTATGCTAAACATGTCGGTTTCCAGAATCCGGGCAATTTGCTTATTCTAGAGCTCACAACAATATATTATGACGATGGGAATTGAAACATGAGAGAGACTCTCCTTCCCGTCCGAGTAATTTGTTGTTTTTCGGTCTTCCTAACAAAGTACACATTTCGAAGAAAGGAAATGATGAAGACATGCATTATCATACATGCGGGAAGCATTTATTAAACATGTCACCATTTTAGTTCTACATTTTATCACAGGTTTGACAAAGGATGGAGTGCCTGATGTAATTTGGTCGATACACTTCTTTGTACAAAAATTACCTTTTTTGATGATTATATCCGAAACATTTATTTTGAGTAAGTGGTTTTTCGACCTATGATATATGCAAGTGTACAAAAAGTATACCTAATTTTGAGAAAATTTTAATCAGAAGCAAGATGGAGAAAGAGAAGATCGAGGAGGATTCTGTTAATCTTAGCATGGAAAGTGATGACAAATTTAATGACCATTGCACCAAATTGGACATCACTTATGATTGCCTATCAGGTGATCTTTGCGAGGAAAAAGTAGAAACTTGGCTGGATTGTCACCCAGATTTTGTACAATCATACTTCACACGAAAAGCGAATAGAACTCTTTTAGACGGCTTTTTGCGGTATACAAGAAACTCCAGGTCAAGAGCAGCCACTCCGCCAATCGAAAGGATTGAACGAAGTAACTCAGGAAATTCAACGCCAGTACGAAAGATATCAGCTTCAGACCTTGATGCAAGAGGAATATTAAAGCCTCTTGTTAGCCTGGTTGACGGCTCACCGAGTTTTCTCAGCTTAGATCGGCCATCGTATCGGCCTACACGACAGCGGAAAAGTAAGGAAGAACTCAATCAATTAAGAGTTCTGGATGAACATGCTTTTCTTGTAGAACTTGTCAAGGACATAGCCAGCGATCTGGAATTGACAGGGCTATGCCACAAAATATTACAGAATGTGAGTATTTTGACTAATGGGGACCGATGTTCACTCTTTCTGGCACAAGGTTCGAAGGAAGGAAGGTTTTTGGTTTCCAAAGTGTTCGACGTGAATGCAGATTCTCGTGTTGAAGATATTGAAGGAAAAGAAGAAATTTGTGTCCCATTTGGAAGGGGGATCGTTGGATACACAGCGGAAACCGGAGAAACTGTTAACATTCCAGATGCCTACAAGGTAATTGATTTTGTCTATCCACTCAGTGCCTTTTAGCAGTTATGCAAACAAGACAGGGGTATAGATGAGATCAATTGTTATTTGCCCGCCGTTCACCAAAATTTAGCCGTTTAGTAAGATACTGTTGTTACTTTCCCTTCTATCAAGATTTTGTATGAACACACTACTTTAAGGAAAGCTGATGAAAAGTGCTTGTACCTATTTTCTTGAAATCCCAATAAATTTACTAAATTTTCCTTTTAACTTATCGATGGACCAGTATGAAAGATATTTTGGTTCCCATTGATAAAATATTTATTTTTGTGTGTCAGCTTTCAATGATGACAGTCGAAAGCTGTGTAATTTTGTGCTCATTTTTATTGGCAACATCAAAACATAAATATAAAAACGATAAAAATATGACTGTGGGAAATTGCCCCAAAAGTCGTGTGTCAACTAGAAAATATTAGAATTCCAAAGAACCTTGGTTTTATTATTTTGTGGTGAAATCCAGGGTGATTTCAATTTTCCTTTCTTAAAGTGACACTTCGTTATCGTATCATAGTGTTCAAGTTAAGTATTCTGACAAAAAAGTTTGACCCTGTCTTATGCTGGAACAATAAAAAAATAAACTTTAAAGCCTTAAGAATACTTGCTGTCTGTTTCAGATCCGCTTGGTTGCGTGATGCTTGAGTTCAGTGATTGTCACATTGCTGTCTTCGTGTGGTGCTCCATTGTTACCTTTTCAGAGTCATTTCATACAAATGTTTGTCCTCCTACAATTTTTTTCTTCTGGACCTCCAATGAGCACAGCCATTGCTGACAAGTTACACGGGTTGGATAACATTTACCATGGGGTCAGAATTGGTCATGTGTTGTTCCCTTGGACACGAAGAACTTTGCTAAAAAGTTTGACCCCAATTAGTTTACCAAGATAGATTTAGCTATCAATATGTTGAAACTAACTGCTGGTTTTCCACGATAACAATATTTCATTTGCGTCATGTTTATTACACCCTAATGTTAACACGTAAGAGAGATCACAGTGGATTGTATTGAATACATTTTTTGTCTGTTATACTGTCATTTAACTGACAATATATGTCATCACTTAATCACGTGGACAATGTTCCTATATATATATACTGTCCAAACGTTGCTACCATTAATACTATATTCTTTTAAAACTTTCTTCGGATACTAATTTTTAACAAGGTATTGATGACCCTCAATTGTTTTAAGTTTGTTACGATGTACTAACCGATGTTTAAGTTAATTTCACTGACATTAAATTGCCACTAATGTTAACATGTCGAAGTTACTAGCATAAAAAGCTTTATTGGAACTGCTCTGGCCCTTTGCATTCTTGACATGAAAGGACTCATACTTGTTGGTGTCAGGCGATATTACATCCAAGAACAGTTTTGATATATTCAGCTGTATACCTGGCTAAAACCCTTTGATAACTGTATGGCCCCAGATAGCGAATTTTTTTTCTGTTTCAGAAGTTTGTCAGCTTCTTTGACTATAAAATAGGTTACTTTCTTGCCAAAAAAGTGCTCAGAGAAGTCTTGAGTTCCCAGCTTACATACACAATATTTTGCCCAAAGACAACTCTAAACCAACTTTGATACCACTGGAAGTTATTGTCCCAGCACTATTAAAACATCATTGAATAACTTTGCATTAATTGCCATTAATTTAATCCAAATACTGAGAAAAATATTTAGATATTTCAACACCTGAATTTTCATTGTAATGCAGTGGCTTAACCCATAATATGAAGCATATTTGAAAAGGTATGCTGTTGGTCAGATAGAAAAACTGTATCAATACTCAAAAGGTATCTGGATGATGCTTGTTTTGATTTTAACAAAGTTGGGAAAGAGTGGCAAATATTGGAGGCATTCATCTCATATTTCTTCATCCCCCAAAACATCTACTAACACATTTTTACACACCATAGTATGAAAACACCAACAACTACCTTGTAGTACCCCTGTCAATGTGTTTTTGTAGTTTAAACTTAGGTGTGGGTTTTTGTGTTGAAATAAGAGTTATCTGTCAGAAGTTCTTTTCTCTATCTGCCATGAAACTTTGGAAAACATAATGATCATAATTTTTTATCATAAACATTGGGAATTCAAAAAAAGGAGATTATTACAAAAGCTCTGCAAATTTGTGTATGTAAAAGAAGAATTTAACAGCCTGAAAATAAGATTTGAAGCAACTTATGTAGAGCATGTTGAATCTACACCAAAGTTAGGCAACTCAGCATTTGATAATGATATGGGATAAACTGATGTTGCAGTTGCAATTGGCTTTATTACCTTTTTGCAAAAGTGTGTTTTCCTCATTTTTAATTAGGTAGAACATTGTAATTGTAAGCTACTGGGGTTACTTGTGGATCCACAAAGACATTAATCCAGTGACCTTTAACTTGCTCGTTGCATTGAATAATTGTTGAAAACTCTTCTGGAGCTTCATAGTAATTGCCAATTTTAATATAGTCACTATCAGAAATCTTGATTAGCATTTTGGGTAAATTCATTGAAATTGACTTTTTTTAAAGTGCAGGCCACTCACCACTTGTAGCAGTCTTTGGCCAAAACATTGGTCATGGTAATTTTTTCTTACTCTATGTACTTGCTGTATATAGTAGGCTCTTCCTCCTTTATAAAGACAATCACAATTTCTAGTTGAAGACGTGATAGTAGCCTTCATTTTTTTTGCATATTTTGGTACCATGGTATATGACTTGTCAACATTGGCACTCCAGACATTCTTGTCACTGTGGTTGAGGTGACTTATTCCCCTCATACCTTTTACTATAATTCACAGAATATCTCTTGCTGTGTGGTTTGGAAAAATGTGTTCCTCAGCTCAGCTGGACTGTGCCATTACATGCTGTTGTGAAATGACCAGTATTACCACATTTCTTAGAAATTTTTTCCTTGGCTGGATATGTCATTTTTGTCAAATGGTCCTGCTGATGAAAGGTTTAACACATTGAATTAAGTGAAAGTCTTTTGACATTGAAACCACTAGAGTCTGTCTTGTAGTCTTCATTAGTTTAACCTATTTTTCAGCACAGGAACCACTGGAATGAGTAGAAATTTTCATCATCATCTTTACATCTGTCAATATCACCAAAGTGCAATAGGATACAGATTAGTCAACATCAACCAACTCCTTTCAGTAGGAACTCTTTTAAATTGGTCTCATATCTCTTTTTTTTCATGTCAGGGAAGTCACAAAATTGTGCATTTTAAGAAAGTCTAAAAACATTAGGTCAGTGGATACTCTTAAGGTGTATCATGACACAGGAGATATGGCTACAATAAGTGACAATAATCTGTTCCTAAAAAGGAACTATCAGAAAATGAAGCGAAGAAAAAGAATTTGATTTTCAATGACAACACACTTCTCAACGGACACAAGGCATGCAAGACAAAGAATGACGTGACAGTGACAGAAAGAGAGAAAAATGTTCTGAAAATTACCAGTCTTTTCCTGTGTCGAATATATACCATTCATTTATNGGGAAGTCACAAAATTGTGCATTTTAAGAAAGTCTAAAAACATTAGGTCAGTGGATACTCTTAAGGTGTATCATGACACAGGAGATATGGCTACAATAAGTGACAATAATCTGTTCCTAAAAAGGAACTATCAGAAAATGAAGCGAAGAAAAAGAATTTGATTTTCAATGACAACACACTTCTCAACGGACACAAGGCATGCAAGACAAAGAATGACGTGACAGTGACAGAAAGAGAGAAAAATGTTCTGAAAATTACCAGTCTTTTCCTGTGTCGAATATATACCATTCATTTATGCTGTAAAAACCAGCATGTTACAAAATTATTGTCTTATAAATATCATCATATTAGCATCATATTATGAGATGTATGAGTAAGAAAAACTAACTTTACAGTACTCAGAGTTTTTCTTACTCGTACATCTGATTATATGATAGCTCCTATGTTTTAATATGGTAGAGCACTGTTGAGACATTTCATATTCATTTGTTAATATTAGCATCATATAAAAATGCATTAGGATATTAGAAATCAAAAGAATCAACCAAGTTGTGTAATATTAATTCACCAGAATTTACAAAGACCTTATTTGTACTTGAACTTATTTAATGTATGTGTTTCTTGCTGTCATTTTCGCATGCATAGTCACATTGGAATGCCAAGAAAGATATTAACAGTTTTACTACTTATTTAAATGAAAAATGGCATTCTTCAAATGTCAACTTTATCAACATTATCATTAAACTGCCTTCACATTTTAATTGTCATCTTCTGTCTATAAGGTATCTTTTTTTACCACTAACCAAGATAATCTTTTGGTGCACATGCAATGATGGTCAAAATTCATTTCTTTTTTTCCTATCACTATGACTTGCTGAGGCAGCATAAGAACACATGGTTAGAGTCATAATTTCTAAGCTAGATGGAATTAAAGCCACTTGCCATCACTTGTCCAGTTTGAAGTATTATTAAGAATGTCATAATTTGCTGATCCACCTACAACTTATATTTGGGTGTGTAGCATTTCTTGTCATGTAAAATAGATGGTTTTCATGGATGTGTTTCTAGATATATCTACTTTATCAAGATTAACACATTTACCCATCATTTTTGGTACATCTGAAATTTTATAGTGTTCTTTAATTTAATGAAAGAATATCATTTAACATGTATATACTGAGTATATGTATTGTGTACTACATAGAGAATTGATGTGATTGGTATGTACTAAACAGGATTTGTACATACCAATTAAACAGAATGGTTTGAGGTGGCTGACATTTTAATTGAAAGTGGTCACAGTCAGACATGTGAAGGCACCAATCTAAAGCTTTTGGGGGTGACAGTAGTTTCAAATTATGTATCTTAGGGTTTTGTTGTTTTTTCTTGAAAGAATGGAATGTATGGGATTTTGTACTATTGAAGAGATATTTATGTGACCAATGGTAGCAGAAGGTATTATCTTATTTTGAAATTTGGTTCAGACATTCTTAATTGAAAGAGAATCATTTGTTATTGTGTGAGAAAGAAAAGGAAAACCTTTCTAATATTTAAACTCAATCAAAATATACCAGGGTTTTTACCAAAGTGACAGTTGAGTTTTTTGTAATACAAAGTTGCTCTTTGAAGAGTATCACCATGCATTTTGGATTGCCAGGCCAAACTACCTAGTGGCTTACAAATTAAACCAAATGTGACCCAGCTGTGTCTTTAGGAATAGTTGTAGCAAATGTTCCTGATAGACTTGTTGGGCAAGCTCAAACTAGTGTAGATATAAATGATTTCTTAGTGTTTTCATGACATGAGCAAATGTCAGCATACTTTACATTTAAGTGCTGCTACACTAGCAGGCACTAAGCTTTCATCTTGAGTTGGGGTGGATGCACTAATGTGGTAGTGGTACTTCATTTCATGGAATTAAAAATCTTGACACCTATCTGATATCAGTATGCTCTGGGATGAATTGTTTTAAGTCCAAGCTCCCCATTAGTCTGCATCTGTGGTTTAAGGTTTTTGTTCCAGTCATCCATCTTGCCTAGGAATTTCTCCATACCTGTAAATGGGAGTAATACTATCAACAGACTTCTAACTGTCAGTGGTTGAGTAGTATGTAGTAAACCATCTCAAATATAATATGCTTTAACCAAACCATTCATAGTTTAATGAACAAGATTGAGCTAGCACACATTACCTTGGTGTCTAGTGTAATTTTGTGAGATACTGCTGCGCTTAAGAGGGTCATGAGTCTGTTTATTGAGTTAGAGAGAATTTATAAGTGCATCTTTAATTCAGTAGAATATCTGTTGGAGTCTGAGACAGCAGTCTAAAACTATGGTCCATTAAATTGGTAAACTACTCTGAAAAGTTGACCAGATTGTAGCAAAAAAAACATTGTGTAATATTGTATGTACAGTTCCCACAAATAATGCAAATATTTGTCTACAAGGGAAATGTCTCCATACCTTTCTGTAATATTTTGTTCCAGATAGGAACAGGAGACCTGTAACAAAGTCAGTCCTCCATTAATCTTTTGTATAGCATCATTTCTTCTATCAGCAAGGTCTTCAAGGTGACATTTGGACAGTTTACTTGGTATTTTAAGTCTGGAAACTAGAATAGAGGTTTGGGAACTGGCTCTTTCAGCTGCAGCTTTTGTCCAGCCTCTACTAGATAGGATTGAAATCTTGAAATAGGACCATACATTTCACTTTTCAGTACTAACAAAAGATCAACTGATGTGTCAGTTCCTGCCTTATGAGATTGTCTTTGGCTGCAACAATCTCACATTAATTGCCTGCATTTTAAGCCATCATTACCCTTTTAGTTGGGTAGATTATTACAATTAATTATCACTAAGAGCAGTGCTTTATCCAAACTCCCATGCCCAATTGGAGTATACTTTTAAATTTGTCACATTGTACTGAACAAGTTGTCTTCCCTGACAGTTGCTTTACATTGATATCTCTACACTGTTCTGTGGTAGATGACCACAGCTATACTAGGAAAACAGAAAGTTCTTGCAGCAATATCATTCTTCCCAAACAGGTGATCTACCTGGGTTACAGGTTAACATCTTGTAAAGCTGATGAATGTTAAATATCTACCACCACAAACATACCCAAAATTGATAGATTTGCTACTGATTTATCTGCACAATATTATGAGATTGCCAGAACTTATCCAATTCAGTTAAGGAGAAACATAGATAAGGACCATTAAATGAACATGGTTGTGTACACTATTATCTGTCTGAAATGAATTCCCACATTAGTGGAGAAGAGGAGTTGTTTTACTTTTCCATTGGAGGTCTACTTTGCCAAAATCCACCTGCTGCTTTATTAAAACATGGAAGCAAAGAAAACAATTTCTTTTTAAGGAGCTAGTGCTTTCCTTTGTCTTGGGAATCTATTTGGAATCAGAGGATTCATTTTTGTGTAACTTTTGTATTGTCACCTGGTTTTTTATGGGTATTTTATGTTTTTCCATTTTGGTTTCTTGTTATTAGATACACAGTTAATAAACAACAAAATAAACACCATGGTTCAAAAAGGGTTTAACATTTTGTTACAAAGCAGCATTCAATTTTGAGAAGGAAAATAGCTGGGTGATAAACAACTTGGTACTACTCCACTCATGATAACAGCTTGTATAGTTACTGCTTTATTGTTACCAAGATGAAAGCTGGGGAAAAATTTTGGAATTAACAATAAAATTTGGGCTATATTAACTGTGGTAATTTACAAGTTTAAATGATATTGAATGGTGTTTTGTAACCAAAGATAAATGTGTATTTATTGTTTCATTATGTCATGATGGCCATTACACATTGACTGCACATTCAAGCTTGAAGGTTTACCACATGGAAATGGCTTGGAATTTCCATGGATAAAGATGGTAAGCTCTTCAAGATTGTTGCATTGTGCATCATACTGCAGATACCAACAACTGAACAGCAGCAGAAAACCTTGACTAAGATTTGTAATATTGCAATCCAACTATTGCTCAGTGGCTTTCAAATGTTAACAAGTTCATTAGACAAAGTACAGAAAAAAATTGTTTTCAAACAATTTACGTAGGGATACCTTATTGTAGTACCCTGTTGACACCCTTCCTCACAATGAGTTTTACTTGAGTAAAAATTAGATCACTCAAAGCTGGTGGCTCAGCTTATTTGAGTCATTAATATGTTTTAAGGATATATGGCATTTAATTTGGATGTTTCTTACTAGGCACTGACCTTAAACATTAAGATATACACTATTATCATTTAGCAGGGTTTCAAACCAGTTGATAGTGAAGTACATATAAAACTCCCTTAAGACTGTGGTAATACTATGCAGGTGCACTGTGTAACATTGTTCACATCTTACAAATATATATCTTTTTGTTAATAAGAATTAATCTTAAAGGTTAAAATATTTTAGAAATCTGGTTAACTCCTGCTGGAGAGGATATATTCTTTCCTTTGACTATTTCATGATTTATCAAATGAGAATTAAGAATTTTCATTGTTGATGTTTTTTTATCCGAAAGCAAGTTTAATGGCAAACTGAACCATGACATGCTTGCCATTGTTTTCAAAAATTATATCTCTGAAACGGATTTTATGATAAAGATTTGATGGCAAAATTTAGTGTTGTAGATTTTGGGAAATGACAAGTAACAGCATTTAAAATCAAATGGCCAGACCTCTACATTACGGGTAATCAAGGCAGTTTGTTTCCCTTTTTGCAACTAATATTTTGTAATGTAATTCCAATTGTTTCCCTTTCTTAGTCTTGCATGAAATAATAAAAATAAAAATGGTTTGTAACAATTGACATGAAATAGTGTGGTATGTAATATAAAAGATGATGTTTTTATTAAAGATTTATGTTAACTCGTCCAGACAGTATGCAAATTTTATTCAAATATAACAACGAAATAAGTACCATAGTAGTAATAAATATCTGTGATTGGGTCAGATGATACAATGGATTGAAAAATGCAAACGTATTATTTCCATGAAAAAGAGAACTGACGAAAGGAATTTATTGGGGAAGGTGATAGATAGGTGTTTTGGCTGTACTGAAATTGAAAAGCAAAGTAGGCAAACTGAGAAAAATGAGTTTAGTAACAGTGAGGAATTCATAGTGTGTGTACACTTGGCGAGAGGGTAAATCAAAGAAAAAGGTTTTGTTATTGTTTTCAAGCTCATTTCTTCTTATTTTATGTAAAAATTAAGGGATAAGGTTTTTATCTAAAATTAGTGTACATGCAATTTCCGAGTTATAAAATATCCAGTTTTGGATGCTCCTGCTGTCACACTCTTTTGATCTGTAAACAAGAGCCTTAATTTGATACAAAATTTAAAGTTTTGATAAATTGGTCATCACCAGTTAACTAAGATTCATATTTTCTTGTCATGCTATTGAAATGTAACCTCATTACCAAGGAAAGGAAGACATTTCCTCAAATAGGAGAAAAGCGTACAACCTTGGTAGAATTGTTGCTACTTAAATTATGTATTAAAAGCGTATATTGTGTATCCAATATAAACATGGTACCTTTTTCATTGTATTTTTGCCTTCAACTATTACTTTTAAGCATCACCGTAGCAGGTGGACGGTTATCTCTGGAGAAGGAAACTAACAGCAGGCAAAAATTAATAAAAATGACCTGTGAAAGAACGTTATTTTTCATTGATTACACGGCGATTTTTCTTTTCATGAAGTTTGTAAACGTCACTGCTTCTGCCCCTCCTGGAAACATTTTGGTAAAACTACCCACAGGGATTAGGCGTAACCTCTGGTCTTAATCTCCACTTTGTTGAAGTGTATGCATGTGCTAGACTAGCAATTTGAATTCGTCGGGAATCAGTTTTAAGTTTTTAATTTTTCTTATTCTTGGTTGACGTTCTTAACAAAAGGGCTCAGCGGGACAACTTTAAAACAATTTTTCAAGACTATTGACCAGTTTTACAGCAAGTGCCAAAAAACTGAAGAAAAGAATACTATATTTGCAGCTGGTGTTAACAAATAGCGGGTTAAAATGAATTAAAGTGAAACGGAAGTGATTATTGTCAGCAATGAGGACCAGAAAACCAATATTTTGAATAGAAATGGCAGATAATTGAAAAATAAAATTGGGTACCAGACGAGAAAGGGGTAACCAGTACAGGCAAAGTGAAGGAGTCTACCTGGAGTGTAATTTGAGGAATAATAAAAGTGAAGCTGAAAGTTGATATATAGATGGACGTGGTCAGACCACGCAAGTTATTTAGGGCAGAAACACGAGCAGTGGGAAAAAAAGAACTGGACCTGTTGTGAAGAGTTAAGGTGAAAATGTTTTGGAAGATGCTCAAGAAATTTAGAGTCTGAAGAATGAAGAATTAAGACGAATGACGCTTTTTATTTTACTGTACATTTAATTTTTGAGTTTTCCTGTCAAATTATTTTTTCTTTCCCATGTTTATTGTTTTGTACTTTAGTTGTTTGAAAATAGGCACGAGGAGCCGTGGCTTAATGGTTGGTGCAGCTGCACCGTAACTAAGAGGTTCCGGGTTCGATTCCCCGAGCGGGCGAAAAGAATCTGAAACTTTACAAAAGAATGGTTGGCGTCAGGAAGGGCATCCGGCCAAGAAATTTCTCACTGCCAAAATGGAAGTCCCTGTGTAGGGCACCGTCTAAGCCCCAATTACAGGGGATAAATGACGTTAACCCCCCCAAAATTGTTTTAAAACAGGCAACACATACAGAGGCTATTAGAAACTCTATCCAAGTTTGCATGGGATATTTACCTTTAAGCCAACAAAATAGATGTGCAGTCACACAAATGTCAGTATCTTGATATTGCATTACCAGGCGTCTTCCTTTTTTTCTGTTAATAATTGCTGGCTGTTGATTCAAAGAGAAACATAGAAAAATAATTTTTGATGTATATATTCAACTGAACGTTTCTTTGAGATGTTTTTAATGATTTGGGCTGTTTTTTTCTTTTGAGGAAAATTCGAATGTTGTTTTCTAATATCAAATTTACAAAGGCTGTCACTGCTTAATGATGTTGCCATTCTTACTGCAAAACTTATTTTTATACCAAATCATATTCCTGACGAGAAATCAGTTTAAAAAATTAACTCCCAGTATCATGTTCATCTTGTCTGCACATTAGCTGCTCAACCCCCCGGTCTCTGCCATTTACTCTTTTTGCTATATTGGTGCTCTTGCTTGCAAAGTTTGTTTCGACAAAGTTTATTGACGTTTTATTATGTTGTTGGTAATCAGGAGGATTAATCGCTAATTTGAAGATGTGCAAGGTAGAGAAAAAGAAGTGGACATAAAAGAAATCAATACAGTTTTGAGTTGGATTCACAGCTAATGCATGCGTATTTTTGATAAGTTCAGAAGACATATTTGTTTTTCTACAAAAGTTAAGTAGCTTGGCTCCAAACAAGAACAGAGGAGAAAAAAATCCCTTGGTTTCACATTGATTTAGATTCGGGGTTGATTGTTTCTCCTGGTTGTATACTGTTTTTTCTCAAAGGATAATGATTCATTTCATCAGAATTGGAGACATTTACCAAGGTTTTGATGAAAGGGAAAATAATCTCTGTATTGAAAAGATTAAAAAGTGACTCAGCGTCAGCTTTTGACACTAACACTGTGTCTAAAAATGGATTTTTTTTCAAAATATGAGTGGGACAAAAAAGAAAAGGAAGTACACTGCGAAAATAATAGAAGGAAAAACAATAGTCATTTTTTTATTTGGCAGTATCAGCCAATACTGGTACCAATGTGACAGAATGCTCAAGCTTTAGTACCGGATCACATAAGATGGTAATTAAGACGGTATGTATGTATGCATTAAGTAGGTATGTATGTATGTACGTATGTACGTACATATGGTTCGTATGGAGGACGATAGACTCCCTAAGCAACTGTTTTATGGGCAACTCCAGACTGGAAAGCGACCACAACACAAACCCAGAAGAAGATACAAAGACTGTATCAAAGAAAACCTAAAGAAACTAGGAATAGATCTTAAAAACTGGGAGAGACTAGCCTTGGAAAGAGCGACTTGGAGAAGGCACGTGAAGACCGATTATGCATTGTTTGAAAATAGTCGCCTGGAACATGAACGATTAAAGCGTAGATTGCGCAAAGGCTGGGAGAACAACCTCGATGAAGGCACAAAGAGCTGGAAGTGTGACAAATGTGATCGCATTCTTCTTTCAAAAGCTGGGTTTGTCAATCATTTGAAGTCCCATGCCAGATCAATGCCACTTTCTAACCTTCCTCCAAGGCCACACAGTCTGTCATGTGTGATGTGTGGCAAGGTTTGTAAATCAGCGCCAGGTCTCAAAAGACACATGGCTATACACAGACACCNCCACACAGTCTGTCATGTGTGATGTGTGGCAAGGTTTGTAAATCAGCGCCAGGTCTCAAAAGACACATGGCTATACACAGACACCAGATTTCACAAAGTGATACCATCAATCCATCGGAAGCTTCTTCTTTCATCTGTCAACTATGTTTCAAGCATTGCAAATCAGAAGCTGGTCTCCAAAGTCACTTAAGAGGTCACGCAAGGAAAGAGAAATTTTACTGGCAACAGCTGAAGTCATAGACGGCGATCATCTGTCAAGATGGAGCAATCACCATGTACGTATGTATGTATGTATGTATGTATGTATGTATGTATGTTTGTATGTACGTATGTATGTTTGTATGTATGTTTGTACGTATGTATGTACGTATGTATGTACGTATGTATGTATGTTTGTATGTACGTATGTATGTATGTACATATAAATGCTTGTATGTATTTAAAGCGATGATATCAATTTTACAAGAACAGAGATTATTTTCTCTTTTACCAAAACCTTGGTAAATGTCTCCAATTCTGATGAAATGAATCATTATCCTTTGAGAAAAAACAGTATAAAACCAGGAGAAACAATCAACATTGAATCTAAATAAACATACCGAGGCTCAGGTTGTTTTTAGAGATAAGTGAATGCTTTCTCTACTGTTAGATTTTAAACAAAGTACCTGAATTATTTTCATATTTAATGAAAACAGATGCTCTCCAAATACTGTCTTTGCTGTCAGAAGTGGACTCATGGTGTACATGACCTTTGATAACACCTGCGCCAAGAAAAAACAGTTGTGGTGCGAATTAATGCTCCAGTGCAAGACTTAGTTTTGGGTGGACATTCACGCAGTATTTTTAGGCCTGCCCAAAATTGTCGTGTAACACGAACGATACAGCTGTGATGTTGTCTTACTGTTTAATGCAGAATCAGGGACTTGTAATGAGTTCCGTACTCGCACCAAAATGGTCGTGGTATTTATCTACAGTGTAGTCCCTTTAATACGAGCTTGTACCGACAAGAGTACAAGCTCAAATCAAATTGTTTTCTGATAAGAAAAATTCTGAATGTACGCAAAAAAACCCTGTTTTATTAGTTATATTGTATAGAGATATGTAAACGCATTGGAGTATATCAGAAAGTTAATCCTCAATTCATTTTTAGATTTATGTCTTTTTTTTCACTTGAGTTGTGCAGAGGTTTTTGTTGCATGTACATATATATATATATATATATATATATATATATATATATATATATATATATANTGTACCGACAAGAGTACAAGCTCAAATCAAATTGTTTTCTGATAAGAAAAATTCTGAATGTACGCAAAAAAACCCTGTTTTATTAGTTATATTGTATAGAGATATGTAAACGCATTGGAGTATATCAGAAAGTTAATCCTCAATTCATTTTTAGATTTATGTCTTTTTTTTCACTTGAGTTGTGCAGAGGTTTTTGTTGCATGTACATATATATATATATATATATATATATATATATATATATATATATATATATACCTAACACTGCCTCATATTTTTGCCACACACTGTCTTAATGGCAATTAATTGGGGTATTTGTGTGGAGTGCAAAAATATGGAGGTACCAATTAGACTGACGTGCAGTTGGACATCGAAACAGATGTCAGCAGATTCAGCTATTTATGTTAGAGAAATTGTTTACTGTCATCAAAGAAACTTATTCACAAGTTTTCTTTCGTTAAGTTTTGAAATATCTTAAAGGCGAAGAGACCTATACGTGCCACCTTGATATGGAAGCCACTGTTTAGGCCCTATCTCAACGTTTTACTGGTGATGAAATGAAAGTTTAAGAAGCCTATAAAATGCCTTCATCCGCTGCAGGATCACATTTGTTTTGATTCAATGTCTCTTCAGTAAGCTGAGAATCGTCTTTGGTGGCCGGATGGCGTAGACGATTATTGTGTAGCGAAATCACAGGCGCATTGTCAAGGCACAGCGTTCATTATCAAGAGATACGTTTTGCAAAATAGTGGTTTCTATTTGGTAATTTGATTGCAAATACTGTTATATTTGGTCAAAATTAACCCCGGACTAACAAGTTGGAATCTGAAATGTATATTTCTTAATATTTTTTTATGAGAAGTTCACAACATTCGTTGGCTTTTTGAAGTAGAAATGGGCCACTTTGCAAGGATGACTTTATAGAAAAAACAAAAACAATAACTATCGAAAGCAGTTATCATGTGTTTTTAGGAGATAATTTCGCATTAGAAGGGTACAGATTAAAGGTTCACCGTATTTGCCAATTTGATATTACGGGAGCAGTTGTGCTGAGAACTGTAATTTTTTTTAGCAAACCGATCAGAAAAATTAAAGACAGAATAAAGCCGATTTTCTAAGAGAGTGTTTACTTTTATTTTTATTTACTGGTTTTACCACTCTCTCAATTTGGCTTTGAAATCTTACCAAAGTTTGTAGCCAGCCAGTTGTAACTGAGAAACATGTATAGAGTATTAGAGTTTATTTATAATTTACCTATAACAATAGCCACAGTTTTAGGCATGAGAACTACATGGGAAGTAATCACACCCTATGGCAGCTTGTGTCAAATCTTTTTTTTGAAAAGAGATCACAGTTTTGACAAGCTGTGAAAAAGATATTAACCAGGATTCAAAAGAACTAGACCTCCGAAACGTACTGATGCATTGTTGCATGACATCATGGTTTCATAAGAGATGTTGCTTAATATGTAATATGTGCAGTGACTGTATGTGTTCTACATGCTTGATGGAAACATAGCTGCTTCTGGAAATAGTCTGTTTGTATGTGCACATGCCAGTAGTTTATGTTTACGTTTGCTTACTCCTTTAAACCGTATATGAACTGGTTAAAACTCAGCCCAGTTATACTGTGGTAATGCAGTTAAATACAACTCACTTGAGGTTTAGATGATACAGTTACGGATGATTGGTGATAGTTTAATTTTAAGGCGAATTTTGTTTAAAATCGTAAAATAAGCCACAACTGGACAATAAAATATGTACCGAGTTGTGTTTCATGATGACCAGCCTAACCAAGTAAGTGATCGGTTCTACCTTCCCAAAGAGACCATTTTCGTGCAAACTGATTTTCCATTTTCCCATCAATGCTTTAGAAATAATAGTATTATGAACAGAGAATCAAGTAATGGAAATACTGAGCATGGAATGCTTACATTTAAAAAAAAGAAATTGGCATTCCAATTCTCTTCTTTTCTGTCAGATTTGAAAAACAAGTTTCTGATGACGTGCAAGACCTTTTTGGTAAAGTATGTGCCAGAACTAAAACACTGAACAGCTGGTAAAGTTGTAGTTTTTTATTTTAATGTGTGAACGATGGTTTATATTAAAGATTCCATGGAGTTTCATTCCAAACAAAATTTGTGTGGTAGCAACTATAAGTCAAGGATACCGAATTTTGTTTTAGAATGATAGAATCGTTGACCGCAGTATGAACAAAGTATTCCGTATTAAATGCGTTCCTATTACAGAAATCACAGTAAAGACTTAGAGGATTTACATAAATCTTTCATTTAAGATTATGGTGTAATATGTTTTCAGTTGAGAAATCAGTAAGCGATTGTTACTGAGGCAACTACTAGCGGGTTAAGAATGGTTAGCTAGGAGATTCATCGCTTCTTTTAAAGAGAGCTATGTTGGAAAAAAATTTCGCATTTATGGCCAAGCAAAAATTTATTGCCTTTGTTCTTAATATCTCAGGCATGGAAATCAAGTGTGTATGGAAGAGGTTTTTTTGTCCCACTATGCAAAAACAGTTGCGTTGAGTTAGTGACCTTTGTTAATTGCCACAAGGAACAGGCTTGAACCTCAATAGCCATAATATCTGGAATGGTACCATTAATTTAGATAATGTCATCCACATGGCTCTCAACATGTTCAGCCATAAATGGCCAGGTGTTTCCGTCTTTGATACGGTGGTTTGTCAGATTGTTTCTGTCTCAGTTCTTTGGCTATAAATTACTACCAGCCAGGACAATATTTAATTGTGGAGCCCTGGTTTTATGTTTCTGGTATTCTATTGTAGCAGCAAGGCTTTAGCTGTAAAAAGACTCTATTTAAAGGTATATTGTCGTTTTGTTGTCTCAAGAAATCGTGCCCTCCGACAGAGGGAAATTTATGAAGAACTTTCTTTGACTTATTATTTTTGGCCGGTCCTCTTCTCTTTTACTTGGAAGGGAAGGGAGGGGTCTTAGAACTACCAGTTTGTGTGTTGGGCATTATAATGTGACGTAATAAATTCAGAAAAGCTTATTATATATTTATTTTGTTACTACAGAAGTTAAAACTCTATAGGCGAAAACAGGGTCTGGTATGGCACCAAGGCAAGAGGCCTGCTAGAAAGTCTAAATTTTAAATTGCTATTGTGTTTGTCTGGTGAGGTTTAGTCCTTGTGTCTTTTCTTGACGAGGTAAATTTTTATTAGGCCAATTTTTTTGCATTTTCGATAGGGTCCAGACGTTTATCCCTCCCAAGATTTTGTCTTCCCGAAAAGCAATTCTATTTCATAATTTAATAAATTCATGAGGTACTTTAAGAATGATCACGTATTATGTGACATTTAATATTAAGGAAACACTCTTAACCTAAATATGAAACCATAACATTGACCCCAGATACCAGCAGGATTATATAGCCTTCATCTTCATGAATTGGATTTCATTCGGTGCTTTTATGACCGGCACTGAAAGGAAACGTATCTGTGGCGCCGTCTTCAAACCGTTTACAAAGACAGCTGCTACAGAAGTAAAGTCATCTCTTTTTACCTTTTTTTCAAGTTTGTTGCTAGAGAAAAAGTTCTGAAGGAGTGTTTGCCATTATAAATGGTTAAACATGCTTTGTCAATGAAGTAAAGATGCAGTGGAGATATTAGCTAGATATGGTATATTAATATTACCATTCGAAGAGACTGGAGGTTGTTACTAGACTAAAAACCTGATGTAACTTGCTGTAGCTCAAACCATTAGGGCCAAAAAAAGAGTGTCTTTGGCGAGGATAAGACTGCTCTCGCAAGGTGGTGTTTTTCAATGCAAATTGATCTAAGACCATAATGTTGAATAAATTGGCTCTAAAAATCGCTATAAAAATAATGTTCACTTTGGTTGACAGCTATTTCGCTGGCACTCGACTGGACCAAAGACGTTAGAATAAGAAGGCTGAAAGCTTGTGTTTTGTATTCATTGCTGAAAACAAGGAGACTATCGAGAAAGCCCGTCAATTTTTTGTAATAGGCTAAGGGTAGCTTGCCACCTTTTGGTGTGATGTTTCAGATAACAAGTTCTCCGCCTTGATCTATTCTCTCCAACCAAAAATACTGTAGTCAAACGCCCATGTGATTATTCCCTATCATGACAACTTAATGGTTTCTGAACGAGTTCATGTTCTGGCGGAGCTTTATTATGATAGGGAGGCGGTTAATTGACTGAATTATTATTTGCAGAATACCATTTGTATCTCGACGTATTTTGATCTCCCGCAACCCATCTTGAAAATTCGCTTTTTTTACAGTCCACTGGTTGCTGTAAATTTTGAATCTTATTCTTCTTTAGGTCATTTTTATTTCCATTAACATTTGTCCCATGTTGTATATGCAATTTTTTATTTGAATTTTATTAGTGGAATTTGAATTTCCCATTTTTGTTTGTGTTTGCATTGAAATATTTTGCCTTGGATGTTTTTCGTTCTTTAAAATGTTTACAGCTGTTGCACTTTCCTTATTAAAGTGACCTGCAATCTTCCAACAACCATTACTGGTAGTATCTTTAGCAAATTCCAGAACTTTATTTTTTTATTAAAGCGATTTTTTTCAAATCAGACAGAGGCGATATTATGAGCACTATATTTTTCTTACATGAGATTTCTTTACGTTACCACACTAAATAAAGATAAGCATGTAGTAAGTAGAAAACCAGCGTTTGAATAGACCTCTTAATTCTATTTTTTGGAAGTTAATGAAAGATAAAACATGTAAACAAAAGAATGTGAACGTTTAGTGTTTTAACAGGGATATATAGAAACCAAGCAGGGAGTATTGTTTAACTGAAGAGATATTTAACCTAACCATTCTTTTAGCCGTACCAATCATGACACAGCAAAATATTCTTCTAATTTGGTCTTTAGAGAATAGCATATGAGTACACCTTTGTTTTGAATCCACTACACGAGTAAGACCGGTTAAAATATTAGAGAATCTGAGAAGGAATCAAGTGGGCATACAGTAGCAACTGTACTCGATAATCCGCTGAAGAGATTAGTTGTTCGTCATGTTCTTCCAAGTGGGGGTCGATTTGGCATCACAAGTTGTGCATCTCCCGAAGTCCTCTGTGACTGTTCAAATAATGGGAAAACGTCTTATTGAGGCTTAGGTTATTGTTTACGAGTGCTAGACAAATACGTTTTTTGGAGGTATGGAAAAGCCGCAGTTGGTGCAAAAATAACTGCTGTAGGTTACAGAAGTCACCCAAAATGTTAAGAAATGTTTAATATAGACAATTAAGACAATTAAAATATGACCTCATAATATAAGACAAAAAAAAAATAGAAAATGTTAAATTTTCCCCCGATTGTATTAAATGTAAGAGGTTGCTTAAGAAGATCGAAGTTGTAAATAAGTATCAATTCCGGCTTGCCCAGAGTAGAAAAGTTGCCTAATGTGTCTTGCCATTTGAATCAGTCAGTTTTTGGAAAGAGGGTGTGCCCTCTATAAATTGTACTCCATCTAAAAAAGATTTTGTTATAGAAATATCACCTTTCGGGCTCTTTTTCATGAATCTGAAGATTCATAATTTCTGTTTTTTTTAAGGAAACCTTTGTAAACATTTCACATGTTGGAAAATTTCCGTTTTAAGCAACTTGAGTTCGCGTTGATGGGTTTAAAGTTAAAATGACCGGAATGGAATAATGCAGCAAGATTGTTTTGACCTTTTAAGTTAATAGGAGAAAAATGCAAAGTAACATGAAAACTTCTATTTGTTTAATCCCATACTTAGTTACCGAACCTCGCATATTTCCAATTTTTCCCCTCATTTCTATTTAGTTCAAGCTTCAAATTGCTTGCTTGTGCACTAACAGCAGATAAATCTTTT
Source organism: Morbakka virulenta (assembly GCA_003991215.1). NCBI lineage: Eukaryota > Metazoa > Cnidaria > Cubozoa > Carybdeida > Carukiidae > Morbakka > Morbakka virulenta. The sequence goes on along the minus strand of RDPX01000131.1, from coordinate 1,190,062 downwards.
TTTCAAGACCATACAAGTATATGAGTATAGAAAAGCAATATTTCTGTATTGCTTTTCCATGCCTTAACTGCAGCTTACCTTGTGTTGAAGGCAAAAAAGACAGGAACTGATTTAACACCACATTTTTAATCACAGCAGCAAGTGATTTCAAGTGGGATAAGGCGGCTACCTGTTGAAGGTCGAAATTACCTTTTTTCTCGCTTGGTTTGAAACAAACTAAGTGCAAGGCTATAGTATGCATACATAATCTCTGTAGTAAAAGTAAGTAAAAGTTGACTTCTTGATTTCAAGAGTTGTATGCATAGAACACTAGTCATCGTGGATTAGGATTTGATAACTATATGACATCTTTAAGTGCTGCGAAACTGGAAGACTTAAATTTGGATTGGTGAGTTATTAGATTTTGTTCTCATCATGAGCAGTGAGAAATACCGGAAGAATGTACTTCTGTAATCTAAGAGACCGAGACTAAGAGAGTGTTTTGTGATACAGCTTTCAAATTTGATTTTTTAAACTTAAGTATGGATTGGTGAGTTATTAGATTTTGTTCTCATTATGAGCAGTGAGAAATACCGGAAGAATGTACTTCTGTAATCTAAGAGACCGAGACTAAGAGAGTGTTTTGTGATACAGCTTTCAAATTTGATTTTTTAAACTTAAGTATGGATTGGTGAGTTATTAGATTTTGTTCTCATTATGAGCAGTGAGAAATACCGGAAGAATGTACTTCTGTAATCTAAGAGACCGAGACTAAGAGAGTGTTTTGTGATACAGCTTTCAAATTTGATTTTTTAAACTTAAGTATGGATTGGTGAGTTATTAGATTTTGTTCTCATTATGAGCAGTGAGAAATACCGGAAGAATGTACTTCTGTAATCTAAGAGACCGAGACTAAGAGAGTGTTTTGTGATACAGCTTTCAAATTTGATTTTTTAAACTTAAGTATGGATTGGTGAGTTATTAGATTTTGTTCTCATTATGAGCAGTGCGAAATGCCGGAAGAATGTACTTCTGTAATCTAAGAGACCAAGACTAAGAGAGTGTTTTGTGATAGTTTTCTAATTTGATTTTTTAAATTGTTAGTTTTTATGAACAGCAAAATGTTATAATGAATGGCACTAATTCTGTTCAGGAAGTCGTTGTTAAAGCTTTTTGTTCATTACATTAATCGGTTTTGTTACGAGTATTTAAAACATTGTACGAAAAAATAATAGGCACAAATGAGCTCGAAAGAACACCTGAAAAATTCCAAGAATAAATTATTTTCAAAATGATTTAGAACCATACAAGGCTTAATGCCACTAAGTGTATGAAACAATAAAGAAATTGCAGAAAGAAAAAGAAAGAAAAAATAAAAAGTAAGAAGGTTAATCCAAGAGATAAGAGTTAACCTTATACTTGAAACATTGAAGTTGGTGTAGGAAATTACACGGAACCCAAAGAGGTCCACAATCTTGCTAAAGTCATAGTAATAATAGTGACGAAAACCAGTTAATCCTTACTAATGTTCGGATTACTCAAGAGGCCCTAAAGAAAAGTTTTTAAAGGTAAATTGTTTTTGTAGAAGGATGAGTATGTAACTTTTATGGCAGTGTATTTGACAAGAGCAGTAAAATGAAGTGATCGGCAGCCTCGTCAAAATCTTCTGAAAACTTAGTGACTGAGATTTTATATGGTATATTCGTTTTCATCAGATTGAATACGTTGAAGAGGAAATAGCGTCTTTATTTGCAGATTAGGAAAGGATGAATATTTTTAAACAACATACATTTCTGTCACTATTGCTTGTTAGCAATCAGTCAGCTCATGATAGTAATAATACTTTTGCTCTGCAGCTGGATTTACTGGCACCTGAAGTTTATTCTAAGCACACGCCCCGTATTTCAACCATACCGACCCATTCCTGCTTACCGAGCTTTCCAGACATATCTTCAACTTTCAAGCGCTATGCATTCATGACATGGTAACATAACAAATTCTTGGCTTTTTCCCTCTATATACACAAAGCATGAAGCGAATTAACAATTTGTTGTTTTTCTCATGCGATACCAACGGTATTTGAAGCACCGCGTTTCAGAGTGTTAGTGTTGAATCTGTAGATGATTGAAATCCCCATTTTTACTCGTCATCTTTACCGTATTTCATACTCGTCAACATTGCCCTCCTCTTTAGCTCCTTTGATCGCAGTACATATCGTTCTCTTTAAAGTTTTCAATAAGTAAATTATGTCGTCTGGGTTCCTTTAATCCCTTGCGTTGCGTACCGCAGCTATGATCTACAATCAATTAGGTCTGGTCGTACTTTCCTTCTATATTAGTATGACCTTTGTTTCATTTTGTGGAAGTAGTGTCAAGACTTTTCTTCATTTCGTTTCCCTTTTTAACGCTGTTTAGGCCGTTCTACTCACCATACGAATTTTGGCATCATCTTACTTATCACGGCACATTCGGTTTTGTAGGAAAAACTATTTGAAGAGTTTTTATCAAATAAATGTCTGTTGTAAAATATGCCCGCTGTTTTCCTTTTACACCTCATTTTAGAGTGGTTTTGGCTTTTGTTTTACTCTCAAATGACGTACATTACATTACGTATGGCAGGTTGACACAACAATGTAAAAGCCTTGAACACATTTTCTCTCAGACGGACACGGAAATTTCCCCTGGAGAATAGGCCAGCTTAAGTTTCCGTGATTTATGGAATTTGTGGAATTAAGAGTTTTGTTCCTTGTAGAATTTGTATCTACCATTTGTATATTTTATTTATTTTTACTGATAAAATTTGAAATAGCTAATATTGAGTAGGTTTTAAACTGGAAAAGATATTGCAGCCAAGATTTTGTTGGACTGTGAATGCACAATCCATTTTGAAATGGGCACTTCATTTCCCGTTGAACGAAAAAGAAATGCTTATTTTACTTGAACGTAAAGTCGCATGAATCATCTTCATAAATTGCTTAATATCCATGTTTAGTTTGTAGAAATAGGATAGCGGGATTACTGTTATCGAGGATTATTGACTTCTGCCACTCTTTATTTTTCACTGTTTGCAAAAAAATATAAGTTTGCTTGGCCTGCCCATTAACTTGGGTCAAATAGATTATGAAGTCATAAAGCGTTGTCAAAATTTAAATAAGCAATAGCAGTCCAATAAAGGCGCTTTCAGAGAAGTTTTCTCATTTTCTAAAAAAATAATTTTCACTGCAAAATTTCATTTATTCCTAGTCCAGATGGCTTTTGACAGTATCTGATGAATTTACTGACAACAGAGATAGAAAAAATGTGAGACGTCAACAAACAGACAAAACGCATAGCGTAATGGAGAGCTTTTCTTTTTTAGTGTAAATTGCACATTTGTAGAGAGAAGAATTAAAAAAAGGGCACAGTCATTTAATGTAGAGTAGAATACAGCCTCCCAGATGACATTTGAGACCCGTTTAAATCGGTGAAATTGTCAGGTTGTATTAATGAAAACTGATTTTTTGGATGACAACGCGAATTTGCTAGCGATAGTGCTCCTGTCACAATGGTAGACTGCGTGCGATATTTGCTATTCGTTTGTGAAGCTGCGACTTCACCTCTTGCATCACCCTTGACACGGAGGTAAATGGGTAGCAGACGAATATTTTCCAAGCCAATTTTATGGGAGAATACTTTTTCATTGGTTTCAAGCACATTGATATAGAATGAATTTCGATTAAAGCAAATGTTCGAGTGGTGATTTAGGCTCGGGTGATATTGAAGTATCGGCTGTTTGTACACAAAGGAAGAGAAGTTTCACACACACACACACACACACACACACACACACATATATATATATATATATATATATANAATTTGCTAGCGATAGTGCTCCTGTCACAATGGTAGACTGCGTGCGATATTTGCTATTCGTTTGTGAAGCTGCGACTTCACCTCTTGCATCACCCTTGACACGGAGGTAAATGGGTAGCAGACGAATATTTTCCAAGCCAATTTTATGGGAGAATACTTTTTCATTGGTTTCAAGCACATTGATATAGAATGAATTTCGATTAAAGCAAATGTTCGAGTGGTGATTTAGGCTCGGGTGATATTGAAGTATCGGCTGTTTGTACACAAAGGAAGAGAAGTTTCACACACACACACACACACACACACACATATATATATATATATATATTTATTTATTTATATATCCTGGTTGGCTTTGATTTGCTTTGCTTGGCACTAGCCAATATGAAGCACCATTGTAATGAATTCGGAGATAAAATTTATTAGCTTTGTTTTTGCGGCTTATATTTTTCATTGACCCAGAAAGGGTTAACTTTAACTTTAATATTATGCTTGGTTAATTTATGTTAACTAATTTGATTTTGACATAAACATGGTTTTAAATTAAGTAGGGTATCGATGGGTAATGATTATGACCACAATAATAAAATGTACATGATGATGCGATGTGGGGTAGGGTTATTTGTTAGGAATTACAAAGGGAAAACAATTTTTCATTAACCTGGGTAAATAACAGAGAAGAGGAAAGGGTGTGGCATCATTTTTTCCCTCTGGCACAACATGTGCATAATATATATATTATGCACATGTCCATTATCCATTTTTTTATGTCGTACTGCCTGCCTGTTTATTTATATAAACCCAGTGGGGCTAAAGTGGCTTGTAGGCGAATAGCATAAATTTTCGAATAAGTGATGTTATCGTAAACTAATATGGATAAGCGAAAGGTTTTTAGGGCGTACAGAATAGTACATGAGGTACACGTCGAAGAAGCAAGGAAGTTCGAATTATCCGCAGGTTGTGTAGTTGGTTCTTTTTATTAGACAGAAAAGTAATACATTCTTGAACGTCTATATTGCAAATGTTTTTTGTAGGATTCACGATTTAATCAGACAATTGATAAAAAGACTGGATATCGAACCAAGAGTATCCTGTGCATGCCAGTGAAAAGCTCAGAGGGAGAGGTATGGATCCTTTACAATATCTTATTTTGATTCTTGAAAGTAATTTAATTGACGTGCTTTAGGACACTGAAAACTGCTAGATTTGTTTGGGTACTTTATTGATGAAAAAGGAAATATAAGACAACTAAGTGCAAGTTGGCGTCTTTGACAATACACGTTTACACCCAGTATCACATTGTTATGATGATAAAGAAGTTTGGGTATAATTTATTATTAATTCATTATATTCTGGTTAACTTTTCAGGTTTTATAAACAATTCGTAAAAGTATATTCTCACTTTTATTAGAAATTGTTCATGATAATCTTTGAGATAAAAGATATACCTGAACACCTTGTACATTTCCCTATCGTTATATGTGGTGTGTTCACGTAGATTTAGAAATGTGATTTTATCAAACAAACAATGACTGGAGATTATTAATATGCAGGCTTTTAGGTTTTTTTTCTAAAGCAGTTTCCACCAAAGTATTTAACCGAACTTTTTTGAAATGCCTTGGAAGCGCTCGCATCCCAAAATTAAAGATGTGGTCTTAACGTATTGAGACAATTGCTTTCAAAAAGATAACCTATTTGGTAATTTCCTTGCATTCAAGTGCCTTCTTTTTGCCAAAATTGTTTCAATACCCCGGGAAGAGAATTATCAAAGTGCCTTGACTTGATTTGATTTTGACCTAATGTTGATCAAGGCACTATGTAGAGGTCCTGTTATTTTGTGATCTCATTATGGGAATAGACGGGATATAATGTTCACAGCTTTTAACTAACGTTACTAAGCATATTTGCCAGAAACCAAGGTTTTTTTGGAGTAACTTGTAGTTACAGTTCCAGAACACATTTCTTTTCATATAACTTACTTTTTCAGCTTAGTGATGCATCCAACTTCTACGCCATTCCTCCTTGATTGGGTCCAGCGCAACGAAATGTACTTTAATGACCACAACCGATATAAACGAATAAATAATTTGCTGCTAACTTTTTCATTTTAAGGCTTAAAATTTATTGGAGTGACGTTTTGTTTGCAGGAATATATTTCCTGGTGAATAAAAGGTAAAAATATTACAAAGGTAACATATTTAATGCTATTATTGTGCCACGATGAACATATAATATTTATTTAACATAGCGATCTTCAGAATTTCAAAACTGCACGAGGGCCAGGGCCCTTCGATATTGTTGAGCTTCGTACCAGGGAAGACACCGACACAGACAGTTAAAAGTTTGTGACAGTCATAATTTTACTGATCAGCTTGATCCCGCAGCTTTATTCTTTTCGTGGCTCCCACCAATTCCTAAAGGTAACTCAACATTCATTGTTTGAATCCTGCTCATGCAAGTTACGACTTTCAAAAAGTAAACTTGAGTAAACGAGACTCGTCGCGTGTCACCTTCTAGATAGGAAGAGGTTTTTCGATTTGTTATCGGATGTAATGAAAATATCAGGAGGAAAATAAGACACATTGTTATACAGAAGCAACTTTTAGCATGCATTTTCCTACTAAACCGTACACGGATTAATATATTTGATGCATGACACAAAAATAAACAATTCGCCACAAACGTTTTTTTGATTAAAGAAGCCCATTTTATGGTATGGACCACTACCGCTGACAGCTAATCCCCACTAAGGAAAATATAATAATCCGTAGTGTTCTTGGCAGATTTGTAGTGCATGTTTAAGAAAGGATATCATGGAGGCGGCTGGCAACCTCAAGCTATGTGAAGGAATCAAATCAAGATGAGAAAAATTGTTCACGCAGCCGTAGGTATGTTTGACGATGAAAACACACATGGTGTCTTGCAGATAGATTTTGTCGTGATCATTTAAGAGCTGCAGAGTTCCCGATTTAAGTAAAATACATGTCAAATTCATTAATTATGCGATTTTTTTGTTTAGGCTAGAATGGTTAGAATGAGACCTTGGGAAAGAGTAGGAGGGGCTTTTCGTAAGAGACTTAGATAGGAACAAAATACAACGTATAGGGTTCTATCTATCTATCTATCTATCTATCTATCTATCTATCTATCTATCTATCTATCTATCTATCTATCTATCTATCTATCTATCTATCTATCTATCTATCTATCTATCTATCTATCTATCTATCTATCTATCCATCCATCCATCCATCCATCCATCCATCCATCCATCCATCCATCCATCCATCCATCCATCCATCCATCCATTCATCCATCCATCCATCCATCCATCCATCCATCNAGATTTTGTCGTGATCATTTAAGAGCTGCAGAGTTCCCGATTTAAGTAAAATACATGTCAAATTCATTAATTATGCGATTTTTTTGTTTAGGCTAGAATGGTTAGAATGAGACCTTGGGAAAGAGTAGGAGGGGCTTTTCGTAAGAGACTTAGATAGGAACAAAATACAACGTATAGGGTTCTATCTATCTATCTATCTATCTATCTATCTATCTATCTATCTATCTATCTATCTATCTATCTATCTATCTATCTATCTATCTATCGATCTATCTATCTATCTATCGATCTATCGATCCATCCATCCATCCATCCATCCATCCATCCATCCATCCATCCATCCATCCATCCATCCATCCATCCATCCATCCATCCATCCATTTACTTATTGATCCATCATTCAATCCATCTACTTACCGACACAACTTATTCAACTTGATATTTTACTTTTTGTAAGGTAATCGGTGTCGCACAAGTTATAAACAAAATGGGAACTGACTTCCTCAACCACGATCAGACATTTACGGAAGAAGATGAAAAAGTAGGTTTCCAAAATATTTTTTGAATGTAATATTTATATATTTTATGTTAGTAAGAAAGCAGCAGTTTCAGTTCCAAGTTAGGCAGGAAGAATTCATTTAAAAGTCAAACTCCCATGCCCTTTTCAACCAGTATTTGGACATGCACTGTACTTTATTGGAGCTCTGAAGACCTATCTGTGATTGGTAGTCTACACACTCAGTGCAAAATCTTACTCTTACTTTTTATAACAGCGGAGAAGAATTTATACCGTACCAAAAATGGGGGATTTTGGGTTGGGAAACATGCAGCTTTGATATGATAAGTGAAAAGAGAAGTGTTTTAGTTCCCCTGTCATGGTTCTATCTTTTGTTAATCCTCACTATAGCTGCACTAATCCTGCTGTTAACATTTGAATAGTGGCTTTTTTGACATTCGCTGGACACCTTTGTTTACTTTTACAGCTTGCGAAAAGAAGTTTTATTTTCTTTGAGTTAATTGTATATGTTACTATATACAAAACCCATTTGCACCAGACAATTTGAAAAAAATAGCGTTAAAAGTCGTAATATGGACATTTACAAGATTTCAAAATACCAAACACACGGAAATCTATTATGATTTTTTCCAGGATATTTAGGCAATTTTTTCATGCCAGTCTCAACTAAATATTGTCAAAGTTTTTGGCTAGATATGTGCAGAACCCATTTGAAAAGGCTACGAGAAACAGTAGTAAGAGAAATTTAAAAGAAAGTAAATTACTTAAATAAATGCAATTCGTTGGAGGCCTTAAGACCAGCGTTTCATTGAATACCCACGGTCGCATTCTGAATGCGACCGTGGGTATTCAAAAACAGTTGGTTCATTAATAATGCTTGTAGGTAGCGAGAGAATATTGATCCTTTCATGGAATGATTGAAAATGTGAAAGCATCGGCCGATCTTCTCGGGTACTATGTTCATTCAAGCGTGTAATTAAATTACGATCTGTGTTTCTTTCTCCACATCCTGTACACGCGAGTTGATAAATAATCATAGCTTTCTTGAGGGGTCAAATATCGTCTTCCGTCGGACAAAACTGTAGAATTATAAGGTCATCGGATGATTTTGTGTATTTCTTTAACTATCTTAAGGGTGGCCTGAGCAGTGTTTTCCATTACGATCAGCATACGGAAGTTTAAAAAAATGTATGACGTCTCTTTCTTTAGTATTCCGGGCCTGGTAATCGTTTCCAACGTTAGCTTTCAATTAGCGCATACTGGAGTGGGTAACAGACGTTGGAAAGCAATTGCAGGACATAAATGATTTTAGTTGCCTTAGTTGACATTTTCATCCATTTTCTTTGATCAATTAATTTATGGCAACAACAGTATATGTCCATTGAATACATCATTTCATAGAATACCAGCTTGTCGTTGGCGATTAGAGATGAAGAGGAAAATGACGCGCTGTGAAAATCGAATGAGACTAACTTTGTTTTAGAGCTTACAAGCAGTTTATGAGGTTAAAAAATTTCTTGGTCAAGGATATTTTTGCCCTAGGCCGTTTGTTTCGCAGAAATGCTCACTAGCAATTACCGCTTGAGTGAAAATGCAGCTCCATGGAAATAAGCCTTTACTTGTTCATTACTTTTAACGAGAGTAATGTAGCTGAAAAGTAAAGTATGCGTGCTGACATAGGAAATTAGGCATATGCTCAAATGACGTACTTTTTTTTCTTGTACTTTTTTACAGATATTCGCAAGATATTTGGTATTTTGTGGTATAGGAATAACCAATGCCCAACTTTACGAGAAGTCACAGCTTGAAATAAAGAGAAACCAGGTTTGGCATTCAAATTCTTGTTCGAACAACTGAATACCCTCTGCTATGAATGGATTATGAAAGAATTAAAGCCTGACCATTAACGAAACCTCACTAATCAAGAGGATAATCATTTCGCTAGCTTTTTTCTAAAAAAAATTAAAGTTGTTAATCATGCTTAATAGTTTTAAACTAATGTGTTCTTTCATTACAACAATTGTGGTATCCGGTAAAACTTAGCTTTCGCTTAGCTATAGGTAGGGAAGATAAGGACTAACATAACAGTATTAGTACCTACTGATGATGCGTAGGTGTTCATGTTTGACATGACTTTGGCGGCTCAATACCTACAGCGAACAACGGTGAAACTTTGCAAAAAATTACAAATACTTGTAAATTCGCTATCAATATTTGGTCACACCAAGAAAAAGATATTTCATGTGCTTTTCAGATATTTATTTGAAGAATTCTCGATTAAAACTGGAAAAAACTGGATTTTACTACTGATTGTGTGGAGCTGGGAATGAATCAACGGTATTGCTATCAGATTGTTCACTTGACAATTACTCAGCATGTCGAAACATTAAATCAAATGGCAAATGTTTCAAAGATAGAAAGTATACCTATCGAAATATTAAAAAATATTATGATCTTGCAGGCCTTTTTTTACTTGGACAAACGAGTGATAAGGAGTAATACATTATGTTAAGTAGAAACGTCACAGAGTTGACTAATTGCATAATAATAACAAAAAAGGCCATTTAAAGGCAATATCAAGAAGACAAACGTATGTAAACTGAACTAGAGATCGGGCTTAGAGAACATAAAACGGGCAAGAAAAAGACAGTTCAGGTGCTACCAACGTTAGAAGTAAGAACAGAGGAGAATTTGAGTTGTAAAGCTGAAAGAGAGGATGAGTGAATGGCTCATAAAAGCCCATTGGCCTTTTTGAACAAAACTACCGAACTGCCTTTTGGACCGGTTTTTTGCAAAACAAATTTGGGATATGTGAGAGAAGTTATGATAGGTAGTACAACTAGTCAATAGCTAGTCAAGAAGAAATATTTTACTTTAATAAGATGGTAGGCAATTGGCCTCAACGCGTGGTATGAGAAATAGGAACAAAGAATGAAGAGCAGTTGCATTGACAACGGAGGAAGCATACGAGGAGTAGTGCCAATAACTAGAGACCAGAGAAGCAACAAGATATTTCACAAAGATAAAATCCGACTCAGGGGGAGGACATTTTTATCGAATAGCTCCAAAGACTATCACAGACAACAACAACAGCAACAAACAATAATAAAAATATCAGTAATAATAATAGTAGTAATAATAATAATAATAAATTATAGTAATGTAATAATAAAATACAAAATATGTAATAATGATAATAATAATAAACTTTTATTATTTTTTTAATTAACATTATTATTATAATGTTCAATTCCTTTATCACGGTTGATCTTACCCCGGAATTCCTGTAAAAGCAGATAACAACCAGTTATCAAAGGTTTCACGGGTTCTCCCTCCTTTGTTTCATAATGATAACTCTTTTCTGAGGATAAGTGCTGTACCCAGTAAGGCTGTCTTTTGGATTACCTCTATTCTGATATTCCCTTGCAGTTTCTCAAGATGTTTCTTACATTTTAATGAGACAAGACCTAATGCACCAATTACAACAGGAATGATATTTACATTTTTCAGACCCCAGAGTCTACTGATTTCGTCCTTTAACATTTGGTACTTTTCCATCTTTTCGATTTTCTTTTCATGCACCGTCGAGTCGCCAGGAATTGCAATATCTATGATCTGGGCACTCATTTCTGCTTTGTTAATAAAGACGATATCAGGCCTTTGGCTTTAATGACTCGGTCACATTGGATATTCATATCCCACAAGATCTTATATTCTTCATTTTCAACAACTTCATCTGGTTTATGGTTATGCCACTCATCAACTCTCGCTACTTTTCTTAACCTGATTAGCATCCATTGTATATACCTTGCCACGTAATCGTGTCTCCTCTTTTATTCACGCTGTGCCAATTTGCTACATCCACTAACTACATGGATCCCACTCTCCTCTTTCTGAACACATTCTACAGAGTGGAGATGCAATGGATTTGTCTATGTGTTGCTTAATATAGTTAGTTCTTAGTGATTGTTCCTACGCACTACATATCAAGGCCACAGTTGTTGCTTCAAGGTCTCCTTTCTCTAACCACTGCCAAGACTCTTCCCAATTGATATGTTGATTTTCCCTCATGACTTGTTCATGCAATCTTTTATTCTTCCAGCTACTTTTCAATTTTTCTTTCTATTCTCTCTTTTCCAGCTTAGGTTCAATAGCCTCTTCAGTGTTTAGATCACCATAGGCTTTTACTGCCGATATCATTTATTATTATTATAGTTATTATTATTATGATGATGATGATGGTGATGATGATGCCTTGATAGTGAGTGGTATTTCTTAGGGTAATGATGTAATGTATACACGGCATACAATTGTATTAAGTGATAACATGGAAAAATATACGCTTGAAGTTTAAAAAAATTATTATTATGGTTGCTGTTATCTTACTCAGTATTACATTTTCAGTTTTGCCCCTTAAATCTGGCTACAACTGATAACCTCGGGTCTATTGGTTCACTTCATTTTTCATTAGCTGTAAACTTTCTTAAAAGCCCAAGGGAAGTTCTGCGTAAAATTCTTGCTTTTTCAAGGAGCGTACTTTTTTGCAATACGTTGTTTTGATGTTCATGCCAGTTTTCTTTAACAATATTTCTGATTTTATGAAATCATGCCTAGTGTACCAAGAGCAATCGGGGCTTTAGACTTTTAGTCAGTTTGAGTGGCATTGGCGTTGGGCTATGCTTAATATTCCATCCTATGTTTATTATTTTCTTCAGCTCGGATGCACCCTTCACAGCTAATTAGTCATTTCCCACCTCTACGTGGGATAAAGATCCTGTCTACATCACTTTTGGGGTGCAATGTTTTATGTATAATCGTGTAAGTTTTCGCGTTCTCCTATCCGTTTGCGTCAATTCATCTTAATTCCACCTTATGATTCCTCCACTATATCAATGTAGTGAAACAGCTCATGTATTTGCAGCTAAGATGCTATTTCTGTCATTCAACCTTGCTTTAAATCCTCTGAAATATTCTTTACTAAATCGTTCCTTGATATCGCTTACCTTTATTCTATCTAACTTGAACGAGTTTTCTCTACTTGTTTGATAAGTTGTCCATTCGACCATTGAATTCCACTTCATTCTATCAGCTTCCCTCTTTTCATTATTACTACACCACATTTTTCTATCCGGAACACCATACCAATATCGCTACTGAACAAATGTACCATTTTCATTTAAGTATCTATTTGGTCTTACATTTTACCAAATAATTTCAGATCGTTGATGAACACTCCATTATCATCAGTAGGTTTGCTTTTAAAGTCGCACTCCATTATTATTACCATTCCATTTTCATCTTGACTTTTCAGCAGTAACTGGCTGACGACTGGGCCTGTACTGCTGTGCAACAGGACAACTGCCTGACGAGGAGCCTTCACCTTATGTTCCACCTCCATTTACTTTATCTTGAAAATATTCTTTCTTCATTTTGCACTCAAAAGAGGTTGTTAAAAAAGTTGCACAACCACAGCGGTTTTTATCGTGACACCATCATTAGCCTGGTTGCCAACCGAAGCTAAAGATTCCTCCCTACCCATGAGGCAGACTATGCCCCGCCGGATGCGAACCTGGAACTTCATGGTCTCTGAGAGAGCTAACAGGTTCTACACCTTGCCTAAGAGTGACCTGGAGGTAGTTGTGGCAAAGGGTAACCTCATTCTCCCACATCGAAACTCAACAACCGGATACAGTTTAATGTCTTACCTGGGACATATTAGTATTATTACGTCATTATTATTATTATTATTATTATTATTATTATTATCATCATCATCATTATTATTATTATTGTTGTTTGTATTTTTGTTGTTTTTATTAATGTAAAAACAGAGGACAATACCTGGGCTATCTCAGGCAATGCTCTTCCACAATAATGTGCTTTCAAAATGTAAAACGGCAGAGGCTGAAGGAAGGCCATGGAAGCCCGAGCATTACTAATCATTTGAAGAAAGACAGAGAATTTGAGACCAGAAGAATTCAATGAGAAAATGATTTTGATGGCAATGAGCAACCAGAAATTTGAGGTAGCTGAGGCGTTTCTTAAGTGTAACAGGAGTGGAGGACAACAGTACCGATAACCTGATTCAGATTTCGAAAAGTATTATTTAGGACAGGAGTGTGCTATTAGAAATGGAACATACATACAAGACAGAAATCAAGCTGGCACTATGTTAGGAGGTAACTGATGGCAGTCATGAAGACCGAGGAGGAGTTAGTCAACAAAACTAATATGATGTATGAAGTAGATGAGATTAATGATGGGGCATGAGGAAAAAGAAGAGATTTAGAAGGAAGCAGGAGTACTTGCCTTAAAGACACACCTCATGAAACTTATCAGCTTACCAAAACCCCTATCGGACTGCCCCAGCGGGAAATTGGAGAAACTGGGCTAAACAGTTACATGGACGTAATAACACGAGGCGTTAAGATTAAATGGACGATTGAAAGTTGCTGCTTCAGACAGACCTTTGTTTACAGACTTTATGGCCACATCAAACTAAAGACGACCGTTCGGAAAGTGGAAAAGTGAAAAGACTTGGCGGAGAATTTAGTGCATAATGTATAAAAATTATATATAAAAATTAGTAAGAGGTTATTTTGACGTTCATTTTGATGGAAATATAGCATGCTTTTTAATGAACTTTAGCCTATTCTTCTATAGGTTCCTAATTTTTATGTTAGGGTAAAGGTGCGTTCATTTTGCTTGCAATATTAGTAGCAAGTTTTACTATAATTAGATTTTAATAGCACCACAAATTTCCTATCACATAGCCCCTTAAATATAGAGGATACATAATGATTCCAACCAATGTTTTACAAACGGTGACCTAATTGGATAGAAAAAGTGCCGGGAATGAAAATTTAGCATTCAGTCTTTGCATTATATTACACAATTAATGTAAGAAGCTTCAGTTGAATACAATTGCGTGCTTACTCATGGTTTTTCGTTTAGAAACATTTATCATTGCCAGGGCACGGCAACCATAAACGAATTCGGAATTTGTATTGCTAATTTGATTTCAAAGTTGTTTTTTATCGGTTTTCATTGCTTTTTGACATTATTTACTGTTACATTTTTAGCTACTTTTGGATCTAGCGCGTGTTATATTTGAAGAACAAGACACATTGCATAACATTGTGCACAAGATCATGATGAATACCCAGTCTATTTTGCAGTGTGAAAGGTGCTCAGTATTACTAGTTGATCCAAGTTCAAAGGTAAAATTCAAGTGAATTTTGTTCAGCTAATAGATATAATGATATTTTTTCTCCGTTTTTAATTTACCCTTTTTATCATGAAGAGGGAAAAGGTGCGGTGCAGACGATAACAGCCAAACTGTTACCTATAGTATAAAATGCTTAATTACTTATTTTTCAGACATACACTTTTAATAGTACAACGCAGTGGCGACGCACTAATTTAGTGTGCATTTTTAAAAATCTCATCGTGGAAATGTCTTATTTATTTTTATTAGCAGTCTGGAGATTTGTCATTTCCAGTTGGTTTGTTTTGTGTGAAGACAAAATTCCTGTCGTTTTAAAATTCAATCCAAATGATCCCCAAACAGCGATTGCAAGTGATTCCTATGTCCACATTTTGGTGGCCATTATGCAGCTTTCATGCTTCCGATCAGGTAACATCGAGTTATCTTTGAGTGTAATAATAGTTTGGAGGTTTTGGACTACCAAACATTTCCTCTGGTTTTTAACTGCCTTAATTTCTTAAATACTCAAATTGTTGTAGTCTGCTCCAATTTTTGGGCCCCCTAATAAGGGTTTCATTTGGGTAGTCGTTATTGCCCCAAATCAAAGTGGCTCCTCTCTTTCCGTTTACATAGATTATGTTACCTTTTATGTGTTGCACTCAGCGGCCGATAAAATTTGCCGTTTACCTCATTGTCGGTACAGGTATACGATTTGAAATAAGGACAAGTCAGCTCGCCATCACAAAAAATACATGGCGTTGCGATGAAGAATAACTCTGGTCGATATTTTATTTCGACCAAAATGTTACTAAGCAACGGGCACATGTTTCTGGGCCCTTTTTTTACGCTGACTCTGAAAGTTAAGTCCGTTTCCCCCCTATCTGATCACTTTTTCTCTGTACAGACAACGCACTTTTTGCACAAAGTAGTCCGAAACAGACCAAAAGATCTAATATAATTCTGTTGGTCTAGGAAAGTTATATACTTAGAACATTTTTAATTAAGTTATAGTAACCTATCATAAAAGAAAAAGTATCCCAATGATATCAAAAATGGATTTCAGCAGTTTCAACCTTTATTGGTTAACAGTTTTAAACCAATAAATACCTTATTACCTGGCGACATTGGTTCAAATTCCTTCACCTATATAGATGGTGATTTGTAATTTGAGGTGATGAACCACATATATTCTAATATTTTAATCAAATATATTGGGTGAATTACTAAAGATCCAAGTGTTAAATACCTTCGTCAAAAAATTGAGACAAGTAAAAAGTCAATCAAACATATACCTCAAAAGAAAACCTGATAGCATTGTTTGCACATCTGAGAACCTGTGAAATGGTAGTTGGTTCACTAACGCACATCATACAAAGACATAACTTTCTTCTTGGAAACTCTCTGATGTTTCTTCATTGGCTCATTTTTTTGATACTCCAACGGTAATAGGCTTCCATTTTAATGTTTTATCTCCCCTTATAAAGTTCCTACTTTCGGTTGAGATCCAATTTAAGCCTTACATCTCGTTCATGACTATAGTCACCAAGATTATCTTTAAAATATTCAAGATGACTAAATAGAAAGTGTACCTTGATACTCATAATACATCCAAGTTGTTGGTAGGAAAAGAGAAGTCTTGACAATATCCTCTTCGTGGTTCTCAGATTTTTTATTACAACACCAACAACTACAGTCCATGCGTTTTTTTCTTCCCCAAGCATTGAATAATTGAAATCCCCCTCATCAATCATTTTACGTATTTTAGGTCCGTCAAAAATACCGGTATTTGATGGCCTCGGGTATCCGAAACACTGGCCATCTTTATCAAGAACTTTGACAAATTGCGCAACAAGGCCAGCTTGATGTGAAGTGGGAAAATGATCCTATCTTGGCTGACTAACTTGTTATTTATGATGTTTTACTTCCCTATGAGAAGATGTTCCCTGATTTTCCAATCATTTTCGGTCTAATGTTTATGTCGTGGCCGGCTTTCCCATTATCATAGAAAGCAGGGGTATTTTCTGTAACCTCCTTGCTGACCATGTTTAAAATTCACCATTTTGAAATCCACACATATGACTCGGCTATGTTTATCATACTCCAAGAAAGAAAACACAGTTTTTACCTCTTTTATCTTTCCTTAACATGCACTGAATGGGCAATAGGTATGGAAGTTAAAATATTTAACAGATACTTCAGAGATTGGTGAATCGAAAAAGCCCTCGCTCAGATACATGGTAATTTTCAATGCCCAGCTGAACGAGAAAATTCCTTACATTTGTACAGAAAACAAACGAGTCCTTAATTTGAAAGAACTGTGGAAATGATCTTTTCCTTGATTTGTAGTAGGAAACACTTGTTCCATGTGTCATAGATTTCTCTCTTTTTATCTTGATGCTAAAATTTGAGATTGGTCTTCCGACAGGTTTAGATCGCGAATTAGGTCATACAGTTTAATTTGATTCATGGCCCGGGACAATGAGATATTTCTGCTGACATAGCCGTGTCGTCTGTATTAGTATCAAATTGGTTATCAGTTTGAATTTCTGAATCAGGCTGTTAAGGATCTTTGCCAGAATTTTGTTGACAGATATGAAGTGGTGCAATTTGCTATAGAGATAGTTCCCTAAAGACTGGCACGATGTGAAGACCCGAACATGAAACAGGCAATATGGCAGATGACAGGGTTTGATGTTTAATTTTGTGTCCATTTTTTCCTTGCTCAAACCATTTGTTTCCACCAAGCAGAAATAACAGTCTGTTGTTTGAGTTGATGGTTTACGTCACACCCTAGGTATTCCAAATCTCAGATGACGATTGTTGGTAGTCCATAAATGAAGCAAGCTGTAACAATTGAAGCAAACTGCATGTGGAGCCCAGGGCTTGTGTTGATCTCCCAATGGCTTTTTTCAAGTATGGTAGATACGCTCTTTTGACAAAATTTGGGATCTCTTTTTTTTTCTGAGGGAAAAAGAGACCCCAGATTGGATTGTTTGTGAAGCATCATCTGCTCCATGCTACAAATCCGGAAAGGCATTCAAAAGGTTGGAAGGGAACTTTTTAGTAAAAACTGAAAAAGTTTATGGGAAGTCTAGAGCGAGAAAACTACAGAAATGGGTCAAATACCCCTGAAATTTTAGAGAATTTAGACACCTGCTAATAATTCTGTCTTTAGGGAGTCTACAGGAGCTGGTAATTTCTTTTGGGGATTATTGGAATGTTTTCACTTGAATTCCTAGTTACTTTAATGTTAAAAAGCGTCTTATTTACATTATTTACATGTATTTCACTGTAAAAGTAGAACATTCTGTCCAATTATGACCATATTATCGCTAGCGGCAAAACCTGATGTGGTAGGGCAAAATGGACTTGAGTTTTGAATTACGCCTGAAAAAATGGCCCAGAAAAATGTGCCCATTGCATAGTAACATTTGGTCAAAAATATATGACCAGTTTAATTAATAATTCGTCATTCTGTACCAGTCTCTTTGACCTTGTCCAGTATCAGCGAATGAAGGCAAAATAAATATTATTGTTTTCGTATGCATACTTACGATAAAAAAATATTTTTCAAGTGGAAATTTAGATGACTTGAAGAAGTATTGAATTTTTTTGAAATAAAATTGTTCGGAACTGACTCGTCAGCGGTTATTAGTTGCCTAGACTCAAGTGACCTACGCAGTTTTGTATTCACAGACTATTTTTTCTTGAAGGCTTTGTTGTCAAAGACAGTATAACTTTTTTTTTTAATTCGCCGGGAACAAAAATGTGCAAAAATTGTTTATTTTGAAATTAGGGTTTAAGAAAAACAGTATCAGGTTTTACAGCTGATTTTCTTTGAATTTTTAAATGCTCACAGTGTATTTCAGAATTAAAATAGACATAGATGTTTTTCATATCCTTAAAGCTAGCGCATTTATCATGGCAGTCTATTTTCGCTAAACTTTTTTTGAAAGGAAGAACCCTTGCACCCAGTTATTGACGTAATGACTCACGGTTTCTAGTTCAACTTAACTGAAATATGTCACAACAGTTGTTGTAACGAGGGAATGGAGAAGTCAATTAAACTTGACACTTTTGAACGAAGAGCTACTGCAGAATGTAAATTTTCAGGATACTCTCGAGAAATGGGTGTTTAGTTTTAGTTTAACTTAGGCATACACATAATGTAGCAGTTAAGAAGTATTGGTGTTCAAATTTCATAAAGTGGGATCGAATACGAGGAAAAAGCATGGAAGCAGAAATTATTATTTCAAGACACATTTTACTCTTAGTTGAACTACATGAGCTGAAGATAAACGTTAAAACATGCTGCGTACAACAGATCGGATAGTATATTTTAGGGAAATGTATTTTGTTTTCTGCAGGTTCTTTCTTAAAAAAAGAAGTGGCCTTTTTTCAATAGCATTTCAATAGAAATAGTAGCAGTACTTCAAGCTTGAAATAAGGTGTTTTTAATTAACAAGACCTTTCGTCGTTGATTAGAAAATCTTCGGATAGGATTCGGATATATATTTTTTCAGACCTTCATTTTTCGGATGTACCGAAAAATGAAGGCCTGCTCTAACTTTCGTCACAGTGTTTGCTTAAGACACTACGGAAGACGAGCCATTGGAATCGAAACAGAAATGGTAAACGTGATAGAAAGTCGATATAAGAATACTAAAAATACTGTTATGGTAAATATAGAGTCCCAACTGGTTTAAAGTTGAATTTGGTGTTGAACGAGCCTGTCTTCTATTCCCAATTTTGCAAGCAAAGCTTCAATCTTAAACTGAATAACATCACAACTTCAAAGCTCAGCAATGCTGACGACATCAAACAGGGGTTTTGTTACACAGACGAATTGGTGACAGCTTTTAAAAGTTAGGAAATAATTTTTGTTTTGATACAGTCAAGGGTCACATGTTACGTACAACAGCCATACGGATCGAAGAAGGAGACGGTGAAAGAGTAGGCCACTTTGTTTTCCCGGAACTGTGTTCCAGGAACACCCAATAACATCAAAAGGAAAATTTGCCATAATAGCACCGTATTCTGGGCGTTTAAGGAGGGTATTTTAAAGTGACGGGAACATCAGTTTTCACTTGAAATTTAGATTGTAGACGGTACTTATTCTTCCCATTGCCACCTACGCATACAAGAGCAGAACCTACGCAATTTGATAGTATGTCATAAATGACAAACGAACATTTTAATAGGGGCATATTTATAGAAAATTTCGCTTAAACTCAGCCCCGACTAGTGAACAAATTTTGGGAGAACGAAAGGAATGTTAAGGTTGTTTGCCAGAACTAGTTTTAAATTTCATTAAAAAATATAGTAACATTTGAATTCGTAGTTAAACGAATTTCAGGAATAGTTTCTGTATGTATTACTTTGGAAGTCTATAGAAAATTACTTGAGCTTATTTCATTAAAAGGTTACAACAGGAACATGGTACAAAACAATAATATGAAGCTGTAGATTGTGATCTTGCGCAATGCAAAAAGAAAAAGTGAAACACATTTAAGATATCTTGTTAGGGGATAACTGTATGTAGTTTCAGCATTAAAAAAAGAATTTAACGTGTGATTTCTTTAATACCAATTTTGAATATTAAAACGTTAAAACAGGTACTTAAAGTGTTTTGAACAAGAAGTTAATGAACCTTTGTGGGGTTTTTAGTGCCCTAATTTTGTCAGATGCAACCGCAATGTTTGGAGACTGGGTCCTAAACCTAGGTTTATCCTAAAACTGGTAATATATTATTGCAATTGCAGATTACTTCCAGAGCCTAGAATCGCCTTGTACACTGTTGCCTCAACTCTTCCACACTAGAGCACTACTGATTTTACTGTGCCGTAGCGATGAGAAATTTGTGTTCACAGCTAAGCTTTTGTTTTCAGAAAGGTTGTACTGGTAATTGTCCAATTATGCTGCAAGCATTCGGCGTTTTGATTGTCACAAAATTTGTATTTTATTTGTTGTTTTAAATGTTACATGGCTGGATACAAAGGCGACTAATGTCGAACAGGGTCTTGTAGCAATTAATGACCCTTTCTTACCGTGTTCATTGATATACCAGTATCGCGATAAAAATGGCTTTTTAGATTTGCCTTCGAACGACAACATGGATGTACTTTGGTTTTAACATCTGGATATCTGAGTGTGGTTGAGTTGGTTGGTGTGTTGAACTCTTATATTTCAAGCACCACTTGCTGACAACTTGGTAGCTGAAAAGGTCCAAGTTAAAATGGAAATTGCGATAGGCCACTATGATTCATCTACGTTGCTCTTCAAAACTATATTCATTATATTGTACGTTTCTACAATGACCTTGAGTTTCTGTAATGGACAGAAAGAACAATTCTTACTGTGAAAGAAGATGTTGCTACTGGATCATCGTAGGTCTTTTGCGACCATCAGAGCTTCTCATTCCGACTTCGTGTAACAATACCGCATAGAGAGCACGCTTCATGTATCATTTGTCAAAGAGTACCCACATCCGGTAAGTCAATTACCTGAAGTTTAACTTGGCATTCTGGCCACTGCAACTTGAAGGTATTTGTTGGAGCCAAATAGCGTTAGAGGAACAACACTCGTGCAAATAGATTTTACTTCTGGCAATGGTCTTAGCTGTCTGGCACACTACTATTCTAAGTGGTGGATAATAAAGCTTGCTTCCTAACAGTGGAATTGAACACAAACACCAAGTGATTACTTTCCCCAGTATTAACTGCTTGGACAGATTTTTTTTGGGGGGGGGATGGAAGCTTAGGCGCCCCAGTTAAAGGCGATTGTTTTTCGTTTTTACTAAAGGGGTTCTGGCTGGAGTTGCAAGCATTTATTGACTATTCGTTGCCGGGATTTTAGAGAATTATCAGCCATGATATTTTACTAATGCTAATGAAGATTTCATAGATACAGTTAAGTGTATTTCATTTTAGTTGAACAATCAGTTCAAATATGTTTAGAAAATAAGAGGTGTCTAGGCCGAATTCAACCCTGTGATGTTTGATGCCATAGAGCTCTCCGCTACCAACTGAGTTTCTTGTACTTGTTAACATTTGCAAATGGAAGCAGGATTTTACATTTCACCTGTACGGCGCAGACATAATCAGGTTTCAGTTGCTAGTTTTAGCTCCCTCCCCTTCATCCCATTCCCTGTAGGTCCTAGCAAATAAACTACCATTCGAAACGATGTTTTACGGCATTTCGTATGACAGGACGATACAGCCAGTAGGTGAGGTACGATGTATAATATTTGGAAATGGTAAATAAGTGCCTTCGACCTTCAAAACAATTTTACGTCTTTACGTTTTTGAAAGGCTGAGTTTATCCTTTAGGCTCAGATTTTTCTCTTTGTTGTACATTTCTCAACTCTTGATGTTATCTATTTATTTACTTAACTGCTTCATGTCTTGTGTAGCACACAAGGTTCTAAAGCCCGAATGTAACTAGGAATAAAACTTTAAACCCACTGACCTCACATGACTTGTTCTGGGGGTTGTTTTTGTAATTTGCTATTTACCAGAAAAGACCACAGATAACCCATACCGTTGAGTAGTTTAACGTTAACTTCGTTTTTACTAAACTCTGGAGTAATTGACGCTGAAATCCCACTTACAGATCTGTAAAATGTTTCGTATCACCAAACATGATATGCAATGAAATGTATGTACTGTTTGCATTGAGGGGAAAAGGAAGCAAAATATAACAGGACATTTGAGATGTCTTTTTTTATTTGTTTCAACAGTCAATGAACGAACGGGATTAGTTACAGCTAAAATAATAAACAAGCGTATGCGGGTGAAAGGCAGCTTTGAGTTAGACTGTCAGGCTTACGGGTTTCAGTAGGTCAACGAGGAAAATTAACCACAGGGTTGCTTTAGGTTTTAAATAATTTATTATTAGTTGCAGTACAGACTGCGCACAGGTTGTGTGACCCACGCTAGTATTGACGTAAGAGCTGATACGTTGCCCTGTACGACCTGTTAATTATTAAGTAGGCTGTTGTTGCTTAGCTGTTGCTCAGGTGTATCAAAATAGACATCTGTTCACCACGATAAAATTAAGACTTGACAATTTAATTTTGAGGTTTTTCTTTTGCTATGCCAACATGATTGATAAAATTATCATGGACTTATACCTGGTTCCCATTTTTCAAGCTTTCTTGCCAATAAGAATTTATCCACTCGAATATCGCTACCCAGGTGGTCCTCTATCAATATATTTGCGATTTTGTAATGTTTATCTCCCCTATTTCATTTTATGACCATTAATGAAAATTGACATATAGTCATCATGTCTATTTCAGTGCTATATGAAAAATTTACCCACATGTGTTTGCTTTTGAACAATTGAGAATTCTTATTATTAATTGACCTGTACCAATTAAATTTCAGTTGCTTTAAATTCGTAATGTTATACATAGTACTTCTTTTCACATTTGTTTTCTGAAAAGCTTATAAGTATATCTTTAGAGAAGTCAAGATTGTATGAAAGAAATATTATTTTATTAGTACCTTAAGACAAATAATATGTAACTTAAATATTGACCACCCCATATTATGGATTGGCAGACAGAGTATGATTCATGGATGCATACTTAGTATGATTCATGACTGTAGATTAGTTTTTAGAATGTTACCAACTAAAGCAGGGCTTTTCGTTTGACATATGCGATCGCACTTGCACAGGCAGGCACACGTATGGTCTGTTTCACACCTAATGTTGTTTATTGTCTGTGACCATTCTTCTAAACAACCTAGTTGTCAACGTCAATGTTTAACTGATGGCAATTGTTAAAGATTATTAACACGATAGCCACGAAGACGCAGGTGTTTCCGTTTAAAGAGGTGTATTTACGAGAATCTACTTAACAGGAATTCTAAGAGAGCATTTTGACAAATGTTGCCTGTGAACATTCGGGGTTTGAAACGGACGATTGGGTTAGCGAACGAAAAAATGGAAACAATAGCATAGTAAAAATTTTGACGAATTTACACCACACTTATTATTTTCCACCTGAAAAGGCCTGCGGTAAAGGTCGCTACGTCGCTACTGCGTCGTTTAACTAGTTTTCTCCTGGCTTTTTTATGTGAAATTTTTCTTGAGCAGTTATTAGTCAAGGATGGTTGTTTTGTTAGTTGTTTGTAAACAGAAGAAAGAGCACTCGAATTCTGAAACTTCTTTGATAAGAAGTGTTTTGCTTTGGTTTATGTATTTGGGGAGCATTTTTGTAATTGAGCAATTAAAACGCCTTAACCCTAAGGTGCCCAAGGTTTTAGCCGACCATTAGTACCCAAGGTGGGTCCTCTGGGACCCAATGCGAAATTTATCATTTGCTTTTGAAAATGCTGTTGCAGAGTGTACACGTGTATTGCATTACCTTCTAGGGTACAAAGTTTTGCCTTACTGCCCAACTGACTGAAATTCTTAGTGTTCCAAAGAAATTAAAAACAAAGGTATTAAATGTGCATGAAACAATTCCTTGAAAACATACATAATGATAGCATTTAACACAAGCACAGGATATCAAAAATGAAATCATACTTGGGCATGACTCTTCTCCATGTTCGGAATTTCTTTCTTCAGCATTTTGGTTAAGTACAAACAAATGCCTCTTCTTTCATTAATGTGAAGCACAGACACTCCTGTTGCATTTCTGGCATGAACGCGAGGATTTTCTATCGACATGACTCAATGAGCATATGTAACAATCTGTATATGGAATTCCATCACAGATGTATCCAGTGCCACAATCAACCAGAAAAAAAAATTTCATGTCATATATAGCTGGGTATGAAGGTAGATATTGCTTGAACGGGCATCTTCCTCTGAAGGGAATGAGCTGTTCATCAATGCACATAAACTCTGAAGGATTATAGTTCTTTTTGAACTGTGAAATGAACAAATCCCATAATGTACGGAATGGAGCAAACTTATCACATATCTTCCTTTTTTGCCTGGTCTTCAAATTATCAAACCGAATGCACTATGTAATTTGTTCAAAACGCCTCTTTGATAATGTGACAGCAAAAAGTGGCCTTGAAAGAGTTCCATCTTTCCACATCCCTGTGATGTTTTCATGATTCCCTTTTGACAGTCCGGCTGCATACAAAGGTTCTATTTATGCCTGACGTTCTGTTACTGTAAGAGTAATACACTTTCTCAAATTATCTTTTGATTATTAAAATTGAGATCATTCAATTAATTTACTGGCGGAAGTTCAATTCAAAATATTGCTGAAATATTGGTTTTTGGTTACGCTTACTCTACGCCGTTGATATCACGGGTACTAAAAAATTACTTGCTACCCTTCTTTTGTTATCCATTTTCGAAGATATTTACCTATGTTTAATTTCTTGACAATATCTTTATTAACAGTTTTTGATTCTGTGCTTAGGTTCCTTTAGGTTCCTAATACTACCTTGTCGTTTTTGTATTTTTATATGCCTGTGACGAATTTTTCTGTCAAAGTCAATTTTGAAAAGGCTTTGGATTGCTAAAACAACATAAAAGTTAATGCCCAAATATCACCAAATACTTTAAAAAATAGACCCGATAGTCTCATAACGCCCTTAACGTATAGAACGTATAATATTGAGCCTCACGGTTTAAATACTATAAGATTTTGTTTGATGCTGTTATCTTCAAATTAAAGCCCTTTTGAATTTCTGAAAATAAAGTCCAAACCCGCAAAATTAGGGTTTTAAATGTTGTAGATATCTTTTTTCAAACTAACTACAAAATCGGAAACAAGTCACTTAGGTTGCATGTGTTATTGTTGACATCCCTTCGCAACGTTTTAACAGTTTACTAATAAACAAGACTGCTCAGAGTTTGAGCATTGAAAAAATAGCAATGTATCTACCACCATTTCCATAAGTGTTAAAAAAACCCCTCGCTATTCTTTGTATTGTATTGATGTCTAATATATTACATTTATGATTTAATCTTTACTTTCAGTGTTAAATTTTTCAATTAAAATGCACATAGCTTGATTTTATGATTAATTATCCAGTTAATTTTCTTCTGTAATTGTTAGACGTGATCTGCTATGAAGCGAAGTTATTGCTTTGTTTTAAATAATGACTATTCTTCCTCCTGGCTTTACAGAATCCAACCTGCCATGTGTTAGGCAGCGAGTTAAATGAAAATGTTAAATATTGGAAAGTTTTCTAAGTAAATTTTATCGTGTTTTCAAGAATGTTCAGACCCAATCAAATTCGACGGACGCATAGCTTTATTCGCGATAGTATCATTAAAATTAAAAGACTTAGGCATTGTTTAGATAAGGCTTTTTCAACTTAATTCAGGTGTACAACGTACACCCGAATTAAGTTAGTTTGTCAGAATTGTGATAGCGACCACACCCACATTTCGCAAATTTCTGGAAAATTGTTTGCAAACCAGAGTATATGCGCACTTGTGAGTATTTAATCGAACCATTTATATCCCTGGGACCCATAACTCGTAAATGATTACTGTTTCAATTAGTACCCAATAGCTTTGTTTTGCTGGTCATAATCTTTTTGGTTCCCCATTTAAACTATTTATAAAACCGAATCCTTAATAGAGAATCACAGCTCAAGTGAAGTGGTTTTTTAAAAATCATTGTTAATAAAATAGATTTATTTTTGTGTTTGTAACTCTACCGTTGCAACAGTTATGAACGACACCATAAATTTTTACTATATCATTTTCAGGGACTGTTTTCCAAAGCCTTTGATTTAGAGGCACGCGAATCTCTAGATGACGATGGAGAAACCGTGGTTCGAAAACAATCATGGTAAGTTGAGCTCTGGAATCAATAAACATGGTGGTTTTGGTATTCAATTTCATACGTTTGTTTTTATCTTTGAGGAAGTATCGTCGAATAAAACAATTTTGAAATCTAACATGTTCATCTTCACTGCATTTGTCTTCATTTTCCATTTCAGCAAGAAAAACAAATTGGATCAGGCACCCGTATGAAAATGGCCCTTCTCCTTGAAGGAGTGTCATTGTACTTGTTAAAAATGTTAGGAGCCTGGATAATAGGCAGCTCTTCCCAACTCCTTTTAGCAGAAACTGGAAATGTATTTTACTGCCTATTGCCACTACTGGCTTACTTAGCATTAGTTAATCGTTGGTTGAGTGAACGAAAAATTTTTATATCATTTAATTTGCTCCTAAGAACGGCTTCATTTTTTAAGGATATGTTTAAACAGACTGCCATCTTACTGTATTGCTAAACTTGGATCCTGTCTGCTTGCCTTTTGACCGCCATCCATAGAATGAAGAAAATTACTACACGCCAGCTCTCTATGTGCTTACTTCTTTAACGTTGACTTCATTATTTGACTTTATTAAAATAAGTAAAATGGCTAGTTTTTTTATTAGTACCATTCCTAAAATTACAACATATGAAGTCGCATTTACAATTCTTGAAGTACCTCTTGTATTCCTAATGCCATTCAGCTTTTTTTTTTTTGTTAATTAAAGTTAAACTATATTAAGGCATGACCTGTAAATACCAGCTGGCTGTCAATAAGAAAAAAAACTCTAAATGGGTTTGCTAACTCACCAATTTTGGCTGCTGAGACTGGATGGATGTTGGTAAATTGACGTAGCATATTGTTTTAGAGGAAAAGCTTATATATTTCAAACAAAAAAGCTTACCAGTGTTATCTTACTTAAACAAGTTCTTTACAGATTTTATATGGAATATACCTTTTCCTTTCTTTTTCCATCAGTGGTAGTTCAGAAGTACGATTTCCAATCAACATTGGAATCACGGGATATGTGGCTACCACTGGCGAAGTAAGTCTTCGATACTGTTGCTTATTTTTTGGCGTGTGCATCCAACGGTTAATAATTAACAATTACAAACTTTTTAAAACCTGGTTATTTTTTATATCTGCGGACACATATGTGTGTGTGTGTGGGGTGGGGGTGGGGGGCTTAAGCGGTTGTCCTTTTATCAACTTTTAAAAGATAATTGAAATTTAAATAATTGGTTTTCTGATACAACCATAGCCAGTAACGTATGATACAACGCAAACATTAAGAGATCTATACAACTACGACATTGATATTCAACAGTTGAATAACGATATTATCTAAAGAAATACCAAGTCAAGTTTTAGTTTAGCTAATTGGAAGCATTTTTCAAGTTTAATTGCTGGACACTACTCTTTCCTTTTGATTAGCCCATTTGTTTAGCAGATTAACTAAATCTTGGGATTTTAGAAGGTCTTTGTTCTTCGACAATACCATCTAATCACTTGCCACTGAAACATCTAAGCTGTTATAACTCCAGTCTAGCAAAAAATGAATTGTACTGAAGCTCAGTTTAACTGTTGGAACACCAGCAGGAAGAGTCTTACAACACTTTGACAAATAGCTTTATAAATTCACATTCACTACCTTTCCACGTGCGATAAATGTCGCCGATCGTTCACTTTCAGAGTTGAACAACCCAGTATCAATGGTTATATAACCTTTAAATGTCGAAACCAGAGAACACAATTTGAAGACGTAAGTACTATTCTTTTGAGGCATCTAGTACATCTGGAGAAACTAAGACTAAGGTTTTTATTTCCGAATCGTATATTAAGCTCCTTAAGGATCAATGGAATGAGTTGTTCTTGACCTACGCAAAGCTAGTTATGGTCAATAGTATCTCCTACTGTTTCCAATGAGATATGCATTGGATCTTCGTAGGTGGTTGGTATTCCAACAGAAAAGGAAATTGACTACGCAGCATCGAAAAATATTAGAAATTTTAACATATTTAGCTATATTGTCGATGCAGCATTCACCCACTTGATCCATTTATAACGGGCAAGACACGATGAAGGAAGCAAAGTGGGATTTTAAGCCCATCAGTTAACATTTGATGGTACAGGCCAGCAGTCACATATGGATGGTTTAAATTAGCTGTTAAGATTTTTTAAAGGCTCATCAAAGTCGAGTTATGTTGCCTTAACTATCTTGTCGACCCCTGATCGAACTCCTATCACCTGTAGCAGACTCGCACCAGCTGTTACTTTGAATAGTGTTTATTCTGACATCATTTTAAGCTACATGTATATCTTTTTAACGGCCTTCGCTGCTTTGACTTTACCAAAGTAAGTTGCCACGATCAATATGAAAAATAGTACCTCGTCACCATATGTTCCCACAGCGAGAAAAGAGGCTGCAATGACCATTCTTTCAAAAGCAGGGGAAATTCCTAAGTTAGCAGTTGTTGCAGCATATGCTTTTTGAGCTTGCTAGTTCATAGAAGCGTTCTTCAACCCTACCCAATTCATTTACGAACGGAAAATAAGTTGCCTACTCCGCATGTCAAGATTTCATCGATCAGATTGTTTCATTTCTTGACATGTCTTCTCTCTTGAGAAAAATATGGCTTAGTCCAGTTTTTATGAGGTACGCTTTGATTTTTAATTGTACGTCCAGTAGTACTGTTTCATCTTGTCATGATATTCTTTAGATATCTGTTTTGCTTCAGAAGTAGTTAATTGCAGTTGTGGCTGCTGTAAAGGTGACATTTTTTCTTATTCTGTTGCTTGTATATTATACTCAGCTTTTTAGGTTTTCTTAAAAGTTATTCTTTTAACATACTCCATCGACCAATATTTTAACGGGGTAATAGAGGTAGCTTGAAATTCGGCGACACACCCACAATATATAGCATAACAGATACCGGTAAACTACCACAACTTACTTAGGAATACGAAAAATTGACAATTTTTCACCAGATGGGAGAAGTTTGCTCTTACTTGCTTAGCCTTGGCCAATCAGGGGCATAGTGAGGCGATTAACACCCCTTCCGTGTCACACTCTCACCAGGTGCCTTAAAATTTTCTCCAGTTTCTAGAGGTATTCTTTTATGTCTACCAAAAAGATGTTACATGGCTGTCCTGTGTGCGTTTTACTAAAAAAAGGCCTAAGCGAATGCCTGCCTGGTGTTGTGACTTTGTTTGAGATATCCCTATCTTTTTCCTATATTATCCATTCTGTCAGAATCTAGTTGTTGCCTTTTCCTAGGCCTTGGTACTGATGGAATTAGGCCAGCGTACTTTGAGGGTCTTTCTCAGACAACTGGTTAAGGTCTGGATTTGCTTAATTTTTGTCAATGTGGGCCACTACGTCTCTGACCCATTTAGCAAGACTAACTTAAGGTTGGTGTTGGAGAATCTCATCTTACTGTTAGCAACAATTTCTCCAAATTTCTGGTGTTCTTCCTGTTCCTACGTTAGTATCTTTTCCACCCAGCTTTCGACAATATTACCCAGGTAGGTATAAGCAAATACTTCTTCCACCATCTATTCTACTGTACCAGTTAACGGAGCCTCTGTTGGTTTACTTCATTTGTTAGGGTACGTTGGAGAGCAGGAGCATGGTCGAAATCATTTAAGTGTACCTCTAGCATCCACTAGATTCCATTCCACTTACCTGTTCATACCTCTGCATAGACCAGTCAGTAGTCAGCAGAAATACGAAAAACCTGGATTAGACAGCCCTGGATGATGTCTCTCTCTGTACCTTGAATTTGCTCATAAGCTGCTTTACCTTCCCAAGTGAACATTTTTGTAGGTCATACCTTCGCAGATCTTTTCACTTTATTCGCGCACACTTGGACAATGTCTCTTTTTGTCGCTGAGTTTTTTTTAAATTTTTATTTTCTCTTTGCTACCAGCACTGGATGGTCGTAATGGAATAAGAGCGCTTCATTTTCTTTATGCCACCCACATCACTTTATACTTTGTTGGCGCAGTAACCTTAGGGATTTTTGCAAGGTCAAGATAATACGTGGAGCAGAGTGTGACACAGATCTTCTAATGGTTCTGGCTAAAGTCTAAATTTCTATTCACCGTAAGATGCACTTCAATAGGATCAGGGCACCAAAACACATTGATGTTTCCAAGTTAAAGGATGTCAGTTGTAGAGATGCTTTGCGATCAACTTTTGACGAAACCGATTTCTCATGTTATGATTGGGAGAGATTCAAGGACATTTTCTTTGAGAAGGGAGTTGACAGTCTGGAAACCAGAGTGACCAAGCGTCGGTGTTGGTTTAGCGATAACTGATTAAAGGAATGCCCTTAGTAATGCAAATAAAAGAGCGCACAGAAACTTGACTTCTCTTCATAGTCAAACGGGTTACATCATGCTGCCAATTTTCTATAATGTGAGAAAGAGTCGTTAGCGGAGGTTGCACGAAATTAAGAATAAGTGGTGGTTAGATCTGGCTGAAAAAATGCAGTTGGCTTTCAACGGGAAAGACATATAAATGTTCTATGACTTGTTACGTCAGGCTTTTGGTCGCTGGTTTGAGAATTTCCAGGAACTCAGTTACAGCCCTTCTGTTATGGAGGTAGCGAGCTAGATATTAAATCATCTCTCACAGAGGTTATTGGAAGCATTAAACAGATTAACCCAGGCAAAGCACTAGGCCCATGGCATTCCAGTTGAATTGCTGGTTCATGATGGTGTAGACATTCACATGGCAGTACATTCTGATTATGTCTGTACGCAATAATAATCCAATTGCTCAGGATTGGATGGATACCATTTAGGTCACTCTACACAAAGAGAAAGGCAAGAAATCAATTTGTGATAGCCATCCCGGAATTTCATTGCTTGAAGTTGTTGGAAAGGTGTTGGTGAGACTGCCCTTGAATCGGTTAGAGATATGTGTTTACAAGGAAATTATTCCTGAGTGCCAGTCTGGTTTTCGTGCTGGGTGTGGAACTGTCGACATGATTTTCTCGATCAGGCAGCTCATTGAGAAATACAAAGAACAACGTCTACCTCTTTTTTAAGTATTTGTAGACTTAACCAATGCTTTTGATATTGTCAATCGTGATGCCCCTGAAATGTACTTGGCAAATATGGTTGCACACCTGTATTTGTTGATAAAGTCAGACAATTACATCATTCTATGAAGGCTCGTGTAAATTTTAATAATCAGTTATCAAAGGAAATTGCTACTGACAATGGAATGAAACAGGGGGACATTTCTTGCCACAACTCTATTTTTGATTGCGGTTCTGTGGTATGCTCTTCATTACTGTGACATAGGAGTCTTTCTCAGATTTAGAACAACTGGAGGAGAGCCAAGACTCTTGTATGTAATAGTCTTGTTAGGGAGCTCCGGTATGCTGCTGATAATCGCGTTGCTCATTCTGCTGGTGACATGCAGTCTTTCAAGACACCCTTTGCTGATACATGTACTAGTTTTGGTTTAACAATCACCATTGATAAGATCAAGGTAACGTATACGCCTGCACCTGGTAAGCTTTATGCAGAGCCTTACATTTTTGTTAGTGGAAAAAGGCTTGAAGTTGTCAAGCATTTTGTTTACCTGGGCAGTGCTCTCTCATATGCTGTCTTTCTCGATTGTGAAATCAAGAAAAGGATCAGGAAAGCTTCAGGATCTTTTGGCAAATTAGAGGACAGAGTTTGGTCTTGTAGTGATCTCACTCTTAAAACCAAACTTCCTGTTTTTGAGACCTGTGTGTTGGTCACTCTTTTGTACCCTTCAGAGACATGCACTCTGTATCACTCGGAAATCAAGGTGCTTGAGAGATTTTACCATCATTGTCTAAGTCACACCCTTGCGATGAAATGGGAGAGGCGTACCTCCGACACTACTGGCTTGTCCAAAGCAAACACTGTAAGCATATCGTCAATGGTGATGAGAAGTCAGATGGCTTATGCTGGCCACTTAGTACAAATGGACGAGTCCAGGCTCCATAAACAACTGTTCTGGGGTGAAATGTCATCTGGAAGAAGACGTCTGTGTAAGTCACGATAAAGGTTCTTAGGCAATGTTAAGCAGAACTTGAAGCATATGGAGATTGCTGAAGACAACTGGGAGGCATTGACAGGTGATCCTGAATATTTTAGAGGTTTAATCTTTCAAGGTGCTAAAGCGTATGGGGGAGAGCAGAGTTTCTCGTTCTAAACTGACGGGAATTTACAGGAGCCATGAATTTTTGCCAGCTTATTGTGGCCTTCTTTGGCCTTGTATGATGTGTGGTCAGTTTTTGTTGTCTGAGGCAGAACTGGTGAATCAGCAGAAGTCTCATCAGACCACTAGACCCCAAATCATTCCTGTTCAGCATCTTACTGCTACTACCTCTGAATATTCCATTTAGTCATGGCTATCCTGCCCCAAAATCTGCAAATCGTCTGTGGACTCAAACGACACCTCAGGATTTATGGAGATGAAAATCCCCCCTCTAGGGGTCACTTGGAATGCTACGCCGCTCTCAAACTGTGAAAGTCTGTATTTCTGTATTGAGATGCATAGGTAAATGGTAATGTGAATTGTGTATTTCTTCAAAGTATTGCAAACAACCGTAATGGTTGTTTGCATTGCTTTGTAGAAGTTGACGCTATCGTAAACAACTGTGAATCCAAACATCTTTTTTTCAGAAAATTTGGTAGTTGGTTGTTGTTTCGTGCCACTTTGCAAAATTAATTAGTCAGAAGCATACTGTCTTAATTTTTAGATTTTTAAACAAGGTAAGCATTTACTTACAACAGTAATTTCACTTTGTGAAATTCTTTTTGACAGACACTAAATATTCCAGATGCCTACGCTGACCCAAGGTTTGACCCTTCGGTAAGTTTAGATGCAAGTAATTTTATGTCTACGAAGTTAGATTCATTTTTATCCTATCACGTTCCTTAGATATTCAGGTATATGACAGGTTGAGAGATTTTCCGGTATTGAATTTAGAAAAAGACTTGAAAATTTTAACTTGTTTCCGTAGAAAAATGAGGCAATGGGGGGTAATGCTCTATTAGTTTATCCAACGGTATGCGAGCTTTGACAAAACTATGCCAAGTAGCTGGCAAGTGACAAGTTACGTAGTGAATTAGACCTTGGCAAGGTGACTTATGACCAAAATGTCAGGGTACAGTGGACAAGTAACTTGGTGACAGATTAAAGAAATTTTATGCGTTTTTCCTCCTCATTGACCAGTTTGATTGTGTGGTGAGTACAATGATTTAATTAGCCTAAAATTTGTTGACACTAGAAGAAAATGTATAGCAGATGTAAATTATAGAATTATACACAATCGAAGCAGTTGTTTTTACCCATTACATTTTCTAGGAGGACAAATTAGACTCGTTTTCGCAACGAGGACAATATCATATATCAACATCTACAGTCTCGACTGTGTTGATGACCAATATTTCTGTTATGCTAGAGCAGTTTAATGTAAACAAGTCATAAACATTCAGATAAATCTGCAAGAGAAAGAGGAGGCAACTTTGATGGAAAACACCGTGTCTGTCGTGCAGTATCAGGATTTATTTTGATATTTCTTAATAGTAACTTCAGAACGGGAAGATACGAAAGCTATGGACCATTTCTCTTGGTGATGTGACTTTAAATACGTTACTTTTTTCATATTTAACAGCCGTATTTCGTAAGGGCTTAAGATACAAGCCTAAAGGTTTTTTTCTTGCTGATTCTTTAGGTTAAATATGACAAAATTTTACAAAACTTTCCGCAAAGGTTCAGAAAGAGGTTTAATTTTAAGGTTAGAATAATTAATGCCGAGGTTCTGTGTTTTTTTCTTGTTATGGCAATAAAATTTTTATTTAAGAGGCTTTTGGAGTGAGCTTTTGTTGTTTTTCTAATATACACTTCTTTAATTTCGACATGTGCGTTTAAAATATTGATTTGAATTTTCAATCATTTTCAAATAAAAAAGTACAATTTATGTGTCTTTAATGACTGTATATTAACTATTTCGAGAAAAATCTTGATCTCTTCCGAATTTATTTACAAAAAAGTCGATATTGGTGCAATAAAGCTTCATAATTTATTAATTGTCTAGCCGTTCGATGTAATGGTACAGCTGTGATCATCCAAAATATCCTTGAACGTCTAAAATGGTGGCGCCTATCATGTTATACATAGTTCTTACTCCTGTACACTTAATATTGTATGCTATGTTAACACTAGGCAATCTGGTCTATTTGTTTTCTTTGAATTGTACATTTTGCCCAAAATGCGCTTCAAAAAGTGCTTCGGTGTCCCATGAAAGTCTCTTACATGGCCATATGTAACGTCATCTGTGGCAAGTAAAGGGCAATATTTTCATTTTTCTTGGTCCTTTGCGCAGGAAGGATTTTATCAAACAAAGGAGGGAGCAAAAGTTGTGATGCTTTTGTAAACTAAATAGAAATGACTTTAACGGTAAATCACTTATTGTTGTGTACAATCGAAGTGATAAAATCTGCCTTGTTGTAACAGAACTCGAAATTTAATGACATGTACAAGTTTTTGTAAAAATTGCTGACTAATGAGATGGATCAGGTTGTGTATATTGCTTGTGCTTGCTTGTGTCACCCTTCAATCAGTTGAAGGTTAAACAACAATATATGTGTACTGTGAGGAGACAGTTTAAGTATGGAACATTACTACAATAACTTTCCGTTAATCCGAGGGGACTTTCAACTCGCACCCCGTCAATGTAAAGCCTGGAAAATAAGCTACATTACACTTTCACACCTTACCTAAATGTCTTTTTGTAATGATGAAGGGTATAAACACCGAAAACCTATCAAAAGAATTTAGCCGCTTGCAAGGGGGATGGTGAAAGCTTACGAGGTAGTGACTGTGTATATTATCCACTCTATAATCGATCTTCTTTATGATTTGCTTTATTTGCTTAAACGTTGTCCAAGGCAAGGTAGAGACGGAAGTCAAATCAAAAGTGGGCAAATGGAGTAGTACAACCGTCGCATGAAGTTTTACTCCGTTTGATTTCAAGGTCATTTTGAAAATTGATCCGGTCAGGGTGAGGCACCTTTCTCAAAAGTGTAACTAATATCCGCAAGACCCTAAAATACCAGGTTGGCGTTTGACGAAGTTAACTATGACTCATGGGTAGGAGAGTCTCGCCAGTCTTGGTTGATAACCCACCCAGAAATGGTGCCCCGATAAAATACCGGTGGTAGTGGTGCCTCAATACCACATCATTTATGGGTATAGACTGTCTGCTTCCACTCCGTTTACTAAAACCCCCACCACTATAAGTCTCACTTGGTCGGTATGCTGATGGTCTGGTTCTAAATATGGTTTCCGGTCAGCTTTTTATATTTTCATTATTTCATGATAATTTTTATCAAATCAATAGTCCCCAAGTAACTGGTACGGTGTTTGTAGTTTATCATAAGACAACTTTAACAAGAACGTAATGAAAGCGAGTCCGAATATCATAATGTTAAGGATCCAGGTAGACAGATCAAATAACAAAATTATATATATATAATCAGATATACGAGTAAGAAAAACTTTACAGTACTGATAGTTTCATGTCTTTCACAATCTTCAGCTCTATACAAATTTTGTATACATCTGAATATTGTGATCATTTTAAGAATTTTTTATTTGCCCAGCTTGACGGGTATGGATTTCGCCAATTTCATGATGGAATTCCTTAGTTTTCAGTGTTAAGCAAAACACCTTCTAATCCTGTAACTAATTGAAACATTTTTACCAAGTCGTAGTTACAATGTCAAACCTCATCCTTTTCCATGGTTCAGTACTCTTTGTTCTTCTGCCATTGCTCACTGCAATAATTTCTATTTTCAATTTCAACATAATTGAACTGACCAGTTTGGGGTTTCTTTTAGACAGACTAGCAATACTTGTAAAGGGTAATTTCTGATGCTAAAGCTCGCTATACTTAGAGTCTGTGATTCTATTTTAAAACTTGGAAGTCGAGCTTTCTGGAAGATGTAGAATAGTGTTTTGAATTTTTGCAAATCGATTATTCCTCCACTTTTTAATGGTATTTAGTTTTGTATGATTTCTAGGGAAAAGGCTGAACTCTTTTGTGAATTATTTTTCACCAATTTCTCTCTAAACGACATTAATGTTTCTTTGCCATAATTCCCTTTGAAACTTCTCAAATGTTTGGCTATAATAAGTAATAACTAATAAACCAACGCTTGAATGCAAAGAATATTCCTGAAATTGATCAATCTAACCCCCTGCCTCGTTTTGCTTTTTGTAGCTGTTTTGAAATAGTGTGGTTCTGAGCCGTCTTCCCTGGTGTTCAGATGTTTTAGTCGTTCCTTATTAGAGTCCCGTTTTCTGACTTTCTGAAAGGTTTCAAATTTTGCTCCTGTCTTCAAGAATCCAGGTTATCTATCTGATCCTGGCAGATATCGACCAATAAGTAATCGTTTTTTCATTCTGGCAAGGTTTCCTCAGTAATACCAGCTCGGTTTGAAGACGTTGAGAGAAGGAAGCTACACGGAATGCAACAGCATTCCGTGTGGCTCCATTTTGTAAATGTCTTCATCCTTTGGCACTTGGCACTTGTAGCAATAACCAAGAACCATAAATCTTTTTATCCATGTCATTTCTTTCCTCGGACCACTAGGTTGGGAACACTTTTGATTTTGAGCGCTTTTCCCCCATCTTATGACCTAAAATCTAGTATCAATTCATCACTTGGCCTAATCCCCCCGGCTTTCATTTATATTTTCTTTTACTTGGTGGGTCTCTGGCATTTATGGCCCTTAGCCATTAAAAAATGGGCAAGAAGTTTAATCAAAGTTTATGAAAACTGGTTAGAGATCTTGAGCACTTTCGATACTGATTAGTATTGAAACTTAGCATATTTGATTTTTTAAATGAAATTCAAATTTAGTAGAAATAAATACTGGAAAGAACCAAAATTTGTATACCATTCTATGACTATAGTTCGAGTTTTTATCAGTCATTTCCAGTATTGCTAAAATCTCTCTAGAAGCCCTTTTATCTCACTTCGCATTGCCTATAGATCACGTTTAAAGGTTAAGTGGTAGCCACGTTTATTTTCAAAATTTGGAAATGTCTTTTACGCTTGACAAGTCTTTTTATTTTTAGTTATAAGGCTTATTATTAGGTGATGTTTAATAGACTTGGAGCGTATTTGAGTTACCTGTAGGAGTGAAGTTTCCCTAAATGACAGATACAGTTCTTAGACCTTGGGGTCCTTTTATCATTTGTTTTATTGGACATTCCGTGGGCGTTCTGTTCACCAGAATCCATAACATCTGGAGGAAACAACTGACTTAGCTACAGGTGGTTAGGATCGATTACTGTATCGAACATCGAAAATTGTCAGAGATGAGGGTTATACATTGACCATATTAGATGAACAGTGGTAACTACGAGTACATAAAGTAGTCTTGCCCATTTTGAAGTACTCCACTAGCACTGTATGAACCTACACATGCCTTTAACTCAACAGTAGATGTCATATTTTTTTCACTATGAAATTGAGGCATAGCACCATTGATTACAATTTGCGCATGCAAAAGCATTGGTTTCCAGTATGAAAGGACGATTCGCACTGAAAATTGACGTGCTCTGACTAATGCCCACTTATTAATGCAAAGTCGTCTTTTCAAATATTTGATATGTTTACATCTTTATATGTTCATCCTCATTTTTATGGTTATATATATTCATGTTTATGTTTGTATTTTTAAAAAAATTATTTTTTGTGTGCTCATTCCGTTACAGAACAAGTATAATATAGCTACAGACACTTTTTTTACTTCATGTTTCATGTCGCTTGGACAGTCGTCAGCCACAACTACAATAACGTTTTACTTTAATAGTATACTCAACTCCAGAATATTCACATTTCTAAATTGGGTTTGTACTTTGAAAAGTAACTGCCTTGAGTTTTCATTAAGTGTGAAGAAGCTAGACATTTAGTAGACCCAACGAAAGGATCAATATACGTGTGTTTTGTTATTCATACTTTGCTGNATTTTTATGGTTATATATATTCATGTTTATGTTTGTATTTTTAAAAAAATTATTTTTTGTGTGCTCATTCCGTTACAGAACAAGTATAATATAGCTACAGACACTTTTTTTACTTCATGTTTCATGTCGCTTGGACAGTCGTCAGCCACAACTACAATAACGTTTTACTTTAATAGTATACTCAACTCCAGAATATTCACATTTCTAAATTGGGTTTGTACTTTGAAAAGTAACTGCCTTGAGTTTTCATTAAGTGTGAAGAAGCTAGACATTTAGTAGACCCAACGAAAGGATCAATATACGTGTGTTTTGTTATTCATACTTTGCTGCTAAACAAATTATCGGCGTCTTCTAGTTTTTTTAATGTGCTTGTAGTTAGTCACAAAAGTGCACTGTGCGTGGCTTGGAGATTGCATGCATCGAAAAACCTTGCATTCTGCAATATTTTGGCAACAAGCAAGCATGCTACATTGGTTTTAGGGAGGTAACGAATGGTGGGGTTTGAGTCTAGTCTTGGGCATTAGTCAGTAGATCAGAGGAGGAATGTAGGTTACAAACAGCGTTGATAAACCAGTTTCACAGTACTTTTTTCACCAAGTAAAAGAGGGTTCAAAATTCTTAGTAGCCTGCCCGTAATGAGTACTATCAAGCTTTTCTTGCAGAAGAGCCGACAACAGAAAGCCCTTTGTTTCGAAATTAATTTGAAATTTTAATATTGTTTATTGATACCAATTGGTCCTTTTAACATGATAGATAAAGAGACTTTAAAGAGAGTCTGTACAGACTAACGAGAAATATGGTCCGTCTGTATCAAGAAGTGATCAAATTTGAATACCACAATGCGGCTAGAATTATAGACATAGGGTAACGAAATAGAACAAGAATAACCAGGAGTGGTAAATGATGGCTTGGTAGGCAAATAGGCAATGGCTGAGGTGGCGACGTTGGTCTTTCTAAGCCCTAGTATCGTATTTCCGTAAATAGCTACGTTGGCTCTTGATTTTAAAGTTGAATTCTTCATTTGAATTGTTGACTCACTATTCTGAAGTACCGAAGGGAATGAATAATTTTAATTTCCTACTATTTTCTTGAGCAGTCAGATGGATACTTCTACCTTCTTACCGACGGGAATGACAGCCAAACACATTCATACAAACAAAACACATACGTTTCTGTTTTGAGGGGTTTTTTTCAATTGTCAATTCCCGGAAATTGAAATTTGAATGACCGTAGATTCTTTCATTTGAGTAATATAAATTGTTCCTCCAGGGCTCCACTCTCCGGTAAGCAGGCGCCCTTGTCTTTAAAATTTTGGTCCGCAAAATTTCCCGGCTGAGTTTTCATGGAAATAGGGAACAGCTTGTAGCTAATATGATTTTTTAACACTTAAGGCATCCAATAGCGTATGGATGGGATATCAAGCAGAATTTTTTGCAAACCAAGATTTTGGCAATGAAAATGATAGGATTAGAATTAACTTTCAACAGATAATAGCAGAATAAACAAATTTCCTTGCTACTAAAAAGTTGCCGACTTTTAGAACCACCCCATTCAAATTAAGGTAAGTATTACCACTGTATGATAACAACGATGTTTTAAATGCCCCGTTCATTAAAAAATTACTAGTAATGTGCTTACAAGAAGTTAGTTTGAATGTGGTTGAAATATGTTTTAATCCTTGCTACCGCTGGTAAAATTTATAGCCATAATTTTTGTATCTACAGTGCATGAATGTTGGTCGGTGAAAGCCTATGCATTAATGTATAAGTTTTCCGCGTTCGAAAATGTTTGCAGGCAGACGTTGTACAGGTGTTCATTGCAAACTATTTAATCTTTAGTGTATTTTACTGTCATTACATTGAAATTTCCATATCTGTATGAGCTTTGATTTTGTGTTTTGATATCAAAGATCGACGCCCTGCTGACATGATTGAAACTCTGAGATCGTTTCCAATGGTTTTGTTTATCACAAAATTCTGTGATTAAATTTTAATCTTTTAATGTCACAACAATTTTGAGTTCAGTAGGAGGCAAGAGGTGGAACGAATTTGGCGTTCTATGAAAAGTTTGTTTTGTAATCATTTAGAGCCTTTTCTACCACAAGGACAAATACAACCCAGCTTTTGTAAAAGGAAAAATACTAGCATTTTCGAAGCTGCGTCCATGGTATGGGCTCAAGAATCTATTGATAGCAATCTAGAATACCCTTGCTTTGTTTTTTGATTAAAGGGAATTTCTTTAAAAATAGAAACAAGAGAGACATTTTCCATTAAGGTTTAGTTCTTTGGTTTAAATATACACTGGCTTAGGTTACTGAGGTTGTAGAATGTCATTTCATTGTATTCCTCTGATAATTTCCCCCCTGAACTTTTTGCCTATCCTTTTAATATGTGAAAGCTAGTTAATAAATAAGAAGTCAGAGGGCTAGTGGTATGGTGATCTCTTCAGTGATGTAGTATGATGAACCAAAATTGCGATATTGCTTAAAATGTGTCTTGTCATTTTTAGAGGTTGCACCAGAGCATGAATTAACTGTAGAATAATGAACTTATCACCATTAGCTTTATTTTTTCAATGTCGCAACTGTTAATGTTTCTGCCGATCACAAAGTCAAAGTCATTTTTCTTAGCCCCTTGAAGACAAAAACTTTGATTCCAACTTTTTGTGAATGCGAAGAAATAAACTTGATATAAATGCTCAATTCTATTGAATTGACGCATGAAGTGAGCATTGAGACTATGAAATTGCCTGTCCATATGTTTTGTGTTTGCAATGCACGTTTTCTGTGTACATAAAATTAGGCTAACGAATGCAGGTTTAAACGGCATTGGTTAAGACTTGCAATCTCTCGCACACAAGTTAAAATTCTATTATTCTTGTCAGAATTGTTGACAAGCTAACGTACCTTTCCTGATAGAGTAATTTTCTCAAGAATAGTAACCCTTAGTTCGTAGCAAAATATATATCAATATTTGCACCAAATGCTTCTTAAAATATACACAGATTTTAAATAGCACTGATAAGGGTACTAAACCTGTTATGATTAGGAGAGGTAACGAAGATGATACCGAGATTAAACCGATAAATGCAATTTTTAATCAAGGTGTTAAAGCGCCAGTTGTCACAACGACGAATTGGAGCATGACCTGCCATGTGAAATTTTATCGCGTGTATCACATTGTATGGGAACCTATTTTAAAGGACATTTTTGAACCTCAAAGTCAACAGAAGAAAAGGTTTGTTGGTTAGTTACCAGTGCCTTATTTTCCTACAACACTAACAGACATTAGGGCCAGAAAATGGGTGTCCTGTTGGTCCATTCTCAACGCTACAGATTCCTACTGTCAAAACGTTCAGTCTACGAACAAAGGTCAGATTTCATGTTATGTTACTTGTGCTAAATACAGGCTATGTTACGCTTTGGTAACACGATTCAAGCGGCCTATAAGCCCCCAAAAGAGGGTCATACGGCCCCGTTGTCAGCAACTTATTATCCAAAAATCAATTTTACTCAAGTTGTTTAGTGACCTTTAAAATTTGAGATTGGATCGATTCAGATTTCGAGTTCACGTAGTTACCCCGAAGGTAATGATTTAATGTTGCTTTGAGTACTCAACCATGGACTGTGGAGCGCCGAGTACCTACAATAAAGGGAATTTACTATGTTCGCCGCATCGAATACCAGCTGTT
This sequence comes from Morbakka virulenta, assembly GCA_003991215.1. Lineage (NCBI taxonomy): Eukaryota > Metazoa > Cnidaria > Cubozoa > Carybdeida > Carukiidae > Morbakka > Morbakka virulenta. The sequence continues at coordinate 1,147,697 of RDPX01000131.1, read as the reverse complement.
GTTGGTTCATTAGCTGTTCGCTGCTTATAAATTGCGAAGAAGAATAAGGGAAAATGACAGACGGCAGAATATTTTTAGATATGTATTCGATGTATTAATAGGGTTGATTTAATATTTAACATTCGAAGCGTGAGACTGATTTATCAAGCATTTGCTGAATAACAGTCGTTTTTCAACTGCATTTGTGAAATCGAGTGTTTTTGGTGTGAGTAATAAAAATGTACGGCAGATTAGGGAGCTGGTTTTTTTTGGTGAAGCAAATTCATATTTGAGCAGATGAATTACAAGTGGTTTGATGGACAATTAAAAGCGGTAATATTTTCGTCTTGTGATATGTTAGTACACTGACAGTACTTTAACCTGAGTCGGAGTTTTTAGAGTATTCTTGCTCTTTTGCACCAACAGATCATTTCGTTCAAGGGGGAAGGATTATTGCTGATATCAACATTTAGGAGTAACGATTTATGAGATACATACGATGAAGTAATGTACAGTCCTCGTCAGTGTTGCTCCCGGGTTTGACATATAATAAGGAAAGGTGAAAATTGTGAAACTGTGCAACTTTAGTATCTGAATTTATTAGTGGGCACATAGAGAAAATTTGTACATAGTACACGAAATAGTACACGAAAAATGTGTGGTGGCGTGTTTTAAACATAAGATACTAAAAATACAGTATGATACTTTTTGTTCTTCATTCCTTTATCAGCTCATTTGATTTTTTTCTTCCTTTTTCAGGTTGATGAAGGATCAGGATTCAAAACAAGGACAATTCTGTGTATGCCAATTAAAAGTAGCAAAAACGAAATTTTAGGTAAGGGTAATTTGCATAAGCTTTTATTTCGCAGAATGAGACACCAAATTTTACAAGAAATTAAGTTGTGTTACATACCCCCAACGTATTTTCGTTTGGTACACATACAAGGTAATAAAACGAGTAGTCTGCTCCTTATTTCATGATGTGTCATATGTTTAAGCATGTGACTTGTTCTTCTTGCATATGTAAACGTTGCCATCCTGGAAGAATTGTTAGGGTTGTCTTAAATACCATTGTACAGAGACCTTAGCAGTGTCTGTTAAGCAGTAGCAACTGTGCAGCCGCAACTTCATAATGTAACACAAAGTATAACCTGGTCTCTAGTCGCAGTCAAAATACTGAGAGTGTTTTATGACCAGCCATAAAACCTAAATCCCAGAAAAGAAGTCTTAACTTACTTTGTCTTGATTAGAGAAAAAACCTCCGCCATATTTTGGTCCTCTCTTGTTGCGCCATTTAAGGTTAAGTGTTAAATTGACGGGCGCTTATAGTACGTCGCACGGTTAAATAATTAATTTGGGAAAATTTTGGGATCTAATAATCTTATGCTGCTAAGTTTATTTATTCATTTATCTATTACGAATATTTATAGAGTATAACCTATTAAAAATTGATATATTCAATTGGTAATGTCTTTTTTCCTAATATAATTATAATTATTACACACATATATATATATTATATATAATAAATACATATTTTAAATCGTAAAATCGTAAATTACACACAAATATGTATATATATATATATATATATATATATATATATATTTGCTATGTTATATTAGTCAAATTTGTTTACTAGAAATCCAAAACTGANTAACCTGAGTCGGAGTTTTTAGAGTATTCTTGCTCTTTTGCACCAACAGATCATTTCGTTCAAGGGGGAAGGATTATTGCTGATATCAACATTTAGGAGTAACGATTTATGAGATACATACGATGAAGTAATGTACAGTCCTCGTCAGTGTTGCTCCCGGGTTTGACATATAATAAGGAAAGGTGAAAATTGTGAAACTGTGCAACTTTAGTATCTGAATTTATTAGTGGGCACATAGAGAAAATTTGTACATAGTACACGAAATAGTACACGAAAAATGTGTGGTGGCGTGTTTTAAACATAAGATACTAAAAATACAGTATGATACTTTTTGTTCTTCATTCCTTTATCAGCTCATTTGATTTTTTTCTTCCTTTTTCAGGTTGATGAAGGATCAGGATTCAAAACAAGGACAATTCTGTGTATGCCAATTAAAAGTAGCAAAAACGAAATTTTAGGTAAGGGTAATTTGCATAAGCTTTTATTTCGCAGAATGAGACACCAAATTTTACAAGAAATTAAGTTGTGTTACATACCCCCAACGTATTTTCGTTTGGTACACATACAAGGTAATAAAACGAGTAGTCTGCTCCTTATTTCATGATGTGTCATATGTTTAAGCATGTGACTTGTTCTTCTTGCATATGTAAACGTTGCCATCCTGGAAGAATTGTTAGGGTTGTCTTAAATACCATTGTACAGAGACCTTAGCAGTGTCTGTTAAGCAGTAGCAACTGTGCAGCCGCAACTTCATAATGTAACACAAAGTATAACCTGGTCTCTAGTCGCAGTCAAAATACTGAGAGTGTTTTATGACCAGCCATAAAACCTAAATCCCAGAAAAGAAGTCTTAACTTACTTTGTCTTGATTAGAGAAAAAACCTCCGCCATATTTTGGTCCTCTCTTGTTGCGCCATTTAAGGTTAAGTGTTAAATTGACGGGCGCTTATAGTACGTCGCACGGTTAAATAATTAATTTGGGAAAATTTTGGGATCTAATAATCTTATGCTGCTAAGTTTATTTATTCATTTATCTATTACGAATATTTATAGAGTATAGCCTATTAAAAATTGATATATTCAATTGGTAATGTCTTTTTTCCTAATATAATTATAATTATTACACACATATATATATATTATATATAATAAATACATATTTTAAATCGTAAAATCGTAAATTACACACAAATATGTATATATATATATTTGCTATGTTATATTAGTCAAATTTGTTTACTAGAAATCCAAAACTGAAAATGAAAACCAGGCCCATTTTGATAAAATCTTTGGGTCATTAATAGGTCACTTACCAGCGACGTCAAACACTGAAATTACTCAGCGTCTTGGCATTACCTGGAATTGGGCATTGTCTATAAAACCAGTCCTTCTTACTACTACTTCATTATTTTTTCATATATTTTTTTATTTACTTTTCGGAAGGGGATGGAAATGTGTGAATTCGAGCTAAGTTACAAATTTCTTTTTGAATTATACCTTTTAATATACATTTGCATATGAACGTCATGCAAATCAGCATATGCGTCAGAGGTTAGTGTTTCTGTTGTTAGAAACTGTGAGGCGTCTCTTTCGCCAAGCCAGTGCCAGAAATTTTGTCAATGGCGTTGATAGAGTTTGCAGCTAGCCAAAGCTAATATATCAGACGTGGGTTTGCTTTGTTTTAGCGCTCGCTCGCTGCTCTTACAATACACAATTGTTTTTGTTTTCAGTTAACATAACTCTTGTTATGTCACTTTGTATAAGCACCAGTTGGGCATACAGGCATACCATCCGCTAAAAGAATTAAGATACCAGAGAGGTCTTCTTAATAATATATGCATCAGCAGAGAAAAATACCCATGACGAAGATCTTTTGAAAATGACATAGTACAGGAGAATTTGAAATTTTTAAATAGAGTTTCTGCGGTGGTTAACGTAAAGGACGACCACCAACAAGTGATTATCAGAAGTTATGTAATTAGCATTCAGTTTTTATAAGCTGATTATTTGGATTGGTGTCATGTTTACAGAAATGTTTACTTGGCATCAGTAACTATTTATTTTCGCTTCATGAGCTTTCCCTGTTTCCAATCAGAGTATAAGCCCCATATTATCTATATACCAACAAATTTGCGTTTTAGTTGTAATATATTGGCCAGTTATGTGAATATGTTGGATGTTTGGTTAACTTTTTTTGTAGGTGTAGTCCAGCTACTAAATAAAATGGATGGGATGCCATTTAATGAAAATGATGAGAATTTATTTGAAGTAAGGAAAATATGAATACATTCCTTTTTTTTAGTCTGGCTTAAGTCATACTGCATGACGCGATAGCCCATTTTATGATACTTTAAGCAGTACGTATTCCTGTTTACAGATTTTAATATGAGCCGGCAATTGTCTGTGGGTTTGTTCCATTTGTGGTCATTATTCATTTTGAGACATTATGGTTTAGGTTGCGATAATTAGTGGATCAGAGGCAGATCTACTGTGTCGATGTGGTGGTCCTTGCCTATGGAAAATAGGAAATTTTAAGACCACAAACCATGTATTTTGCCCCTCTTAAAAACCCACAAGGTAAAATGGGCCTGTTTTGATTTTTAAGGTTAATGTTTCTTTCCTCGACCGCTAAACTTTGTAACTTAAGCAATACCAACATTTATGGCTTAAACTTTTCGTATGGGTGAAGTTAAAACACTTGAATAACTTTTGGCCCCAACTTTTCAATCAAACATTTGGAGCACTTTTTCAAAAAGATCGTGTTTTATCCTTTGTGGACAAAAATAAGCATAAGCCAATTTGCTTTGCGCCTGTGATGTTTGAAAACAAATTGGCAAAACGGTCAGCCGTTCTCCCCTTTTGACAGGTTCTTATTATTAGAACCAGTCAATCCTACAAACTCGTAGTTTGCCGAACTCACTTCTGCAGCAAATTGGCCATTTTCGAAACGGAACGCGGTGTCAACTTCAAACAGAAGGACCCACTGTAGACTGAAGTGTAGTAAAAAAAATTGCAAGATGCGTTAAAATAGGATGGGGAACCTATTTGACAATAGTTGAAAAGTAGATTGTTACATCTTATGATGCTCCTGACGTCAGTACGAAAATTGAAATTATTTAATCTTAAGACTTTAAACGTTACTTAAGACTTTAAACGTTACAAATGGTTGTATAATGTGCATATTTTCCAAGTTTATTGAAGCAGGCCGTGCATGACGATTTGGCATAAGTGGATCTAAGTGGCTTTGGCCGAAATTGGGTGAACACTATTGTAGTTTTGATCCTAGTGGATCGTAGCTGGTATGTCATAAGTGGGCTGCACTTCATGGTGGAACCCACTTATGGTTGGTCTAAGTGCATTTGAGCGGAAAAGAAGAAGGTACCAAGCATTGTCTTGCATGTACTTAAACTAGGCGATAGCGTTTTCGTTTTATGTCACACTAAAAATATAAAATTTGAAAGTAGGATTTCATGAAATATCTGGTAAATGGAAATAGCTCTTAGCAGATTAATTTAGAGATGTATGATTTAACGTGTTCTTCGCTGTACTGGTCACAAACATGTAACTGAAGTAAACTATGTGCAGCACTTATTCCATTGCTAATGACAATTACACAGTGATCGGAATACAACATTAATTTGATACCAGTGATAAAACTGCTGAAGATGCTGAAGGTGGTAACTTTGGTAATGGTGACAGAGACTGACAGTAATAATATTTACAGTGATTACCCATAATAATGATGATGATATGAAGCCGCTTTATGACGCTATAGCTAATTTAGTAATAGTTTGTTCATTGAATTTAATGAAATTTGGTTGATTTACTAAGGATGCCATAGTATCTCTGGTCTCGCATTTTTTTAGTCGCACATTAAGTCAAAAATTTATATACAACTCCAGCTTATACAGCACCGTATTATAAGTATTTTATGAAAAAGGAAATTCGTATCTTAATGGAAAGAAAAGGTTTCATTGTGGACTTTTTGCAAAGAAAAAACAGAATTAAAACTTTCTTACTTCTACAACATTGGGAATTGTAACATTTCATGGGGTAGCACTAACCACCGAAGTTTTTTTCGCTACTTTTTTGTGAAACTTTGTTTTTTCAAGCTGAGAACACATTAAGACGTGGACAGGCCTTCCTTTTATGGGTATTTGTGGGTATTGTAAGCAAACAAAAAGAAAGCAAGAGACCATAAAATATTGGTTGTTTTGTGTTGTTAAAGAAACTATCAGTAAATATACTTAGTTTAAAAATAGGTAAAAAAATTCTTTGCAATTTTTCGCTTTTGGTTAAGAAATTTATGAACTGTTGGCGTGGTCTTATTCTAGGCATTCGCAATATTCTGTGGTATGGCAATCCATAATACAGCAATATATGAAGAGTGCAACAAAGCTATGACCAAACAGAAAGTAGCCCTTGAGGTGGGTAACTGTATTTGTAGCCCCTTGTGTATTTTATTTAACAAAGGCTTGCGAACAACCAACGAACCACTTGAAATTGCTTTCTGGTGTGAAACTGTGGTTGTCTGAAATTGCCCCATTTACCTCACATTATTGTTTAGTTAGGAAAAGATGATTTTGGAGGACGTCATTATTGATTTTGTAAATGTTGTTTAATCATATTCTGAAAAGTTATCTTGCGCAGAAAGTGATTTTGCGTTGAACTTTGATAAACTGGATAGGTAGAAAAATCAGTGACTCCATGTGACTAAATCACAAACACCAAGGAAACATTTCGAACATTTTTATAGACATGGTAGTTTCTTTTCCGTTTTGGTAAAAGAGTTCGTTCGGAAGTTCCCTTTGCTTAACGTTAAACAGTTGTAATTTTTGTTATCACCATGTGATATTTAGAACCATTAGGTTCCCCTTTCTTATTGCAGTTACATTCTAATTCTTTTATATTACCTCGCTTTAGAGTTTTACGATATTCTGTTTCAGTTGGATTCTGTCGTCTGTAAAGGATGTACTTAATTCAGGTACCTATGCCACTCCATGTATTGGACAATCATGGTGGTGGTGGGCCCTGTGTACCAGAGCCTCAATGGCTCTTATTGTGGACGTCTTGGTTTTCTGACCTTTGTGCACCAAGAAATATTACGCAGATTGTGTTTTTGTTGCTAAACGGCCTTCAACTTTACAACCATCTTTGTTAGGATAACTGTAGAGATACAATTGGCTTAGTCATGCAATTTTCCTACTCCAACCCTAAAGACAAATGCCTCCTAGATGCTAGTCTTCCAGGCTAGGGGAACCAGCGTATTGTTCTAACCGTCACTAAAGTGCCTCTATTAGACCCGTCTTTGTATGACTTGTAATAGAGATGTTTATTGTTAGAGATAACAGGAATTGCCATGGTATTGAGAGGTAACAGAACCTCGATGTTTTTCATAGCCCAGAAATGTATACTGACATTCATATAGTTTCGATTTTTGAAATATGTAACAGCGAACATTGCAGAAAAGTTTATTTTTTAGCATTATTTTAATTTTAAATTTTATTTTATTTTATACAGGCTTATATTAAACTTGCTTAGGTTTATCGAACCCACCGCTCGACACATTAAGTGTGTGCTCACGGTGTTTAAATAACTTTGTTTTCTTTTATTTTGATCGAGCTTTGATTTTTGAACATTTTTAGGTCCTTTCGTATCACGCAACAGCCCCGAATGATGACGCAAATCAATTGAAGGTTGGTATTTAGTAGCTGTTATTTCATGAAAAATGAACACTAGAAGGTTCAGAAGATAAACCTAACTAAGGCGCACTCACAAAAGTCTTTTTGTTGTTTTTTTTTGACATGTGAATTTTTACGCTTTTTTCTGATTTTATGATGCATATATGTAGACATGTATATATGTATATATATATATATATATATATATATATATACACTAATTGATTTCCCTTGTCAAAATTGAGTGCTCCATAGACGATAATTAGGGCATTAGAATAGAATAAAATAGAATAGAACATAATGTAATATAGTATAATACAATACACTACAGTACAAAGGTACTCAATGACAGAGTTTCGAACATATGGGTTGATGGGAAATGTTCTTCGATAAGTTGGAGGAATCGTTTTCCAATTTTAGTTTACATTTTTACTGTGTAGAGGCTTGAATCAAATGTTATCTCTGATAAAGTGAGCTATAGTTGTACATAAAAAATTACATCGACAGCCATTACCATAAGATCTTAAACAAAAAGAGCAACATCTCCTGAGAACCTGAGAACCTGCAATTGTATTAATAAAGGTCATTGGGCGCTTAATGGAAACTGCTTTGTTGAGAATATTATGAATGAAGGATCGCTGACATCAAATTACCCCACATACAATGAAAAAAAATGCAATGAAGCCTGCTTTTAAAAACCGATTCTCAAACCACAAGACATCTTTTAACAACTATGAGTATAAAAACATTTATAACGAATTTCTTAGTTTCAACTGAAGGTTGCTTGAGAGAGCATGAAAAAGAGTATTGAGAACTTTTTTATTGACAACCTTTGTATTAAATTGAATTATATTATATTTTATTATATTATATTATATTATATTATATTATATTATATTATATTATATTATATTATATTATATTATATTATATTATATTATATTATATTATATTATATTATATTATATTATATTATATTATGTTATATTATATAATATTATGTTATGTTATATTATATTATATTGTATTGTATTGTAATATATATATATATATATATATATATATATATATATATATATATATGTGGGTTTACCCCCAGCAGAAACATGCAAATTGTAAACATACTTAGGATAGAACTTAAGGGGTTCGTCTACCTATATTGCCCTCTTAAATAAACACAACGTAGAACTATTTGACTGTT